>CANXYI010026116.1:0-12576 GCA_948208565.1 Hura crepitans
TAGTAAGGCTGAGTTAGAGGATCATCGTAAGAGAGTAAGGATAGAATTAAGGATAGGAAATGTCTCTCAAGGTCCTTGAGGATGAGGGCTATTATTCTTCCTTGATGCATTTATTACTAGGCTTGGGTATTGCATTATGTAGCTTAAGTTTCGTCTTGACATTTTGCATAATTGCATTATGCATGACATATTTTTCATAATGAAAAATCTATGCATGTGTTATATAAAATGAGCATGGCATGTTAATAGCCCTGAAATAAAAAGGACTTAATAGAGTTAAGGGAAAGAGAGAGAAATGACATGGTGATAATAGAAAGAGAATGATAAGGAATAATGAGTAGAAAGAGAATTGAGACTAGTGTTGATACGAATGAATGAGTAAAGAAAGGATTAGAAATGCTAAGGTAAGAACCTTATGAGGACATAGTGAGAATGGAATGATGAAAAATATATTGATAGGTCGTGGTGAGCATAGAAAAGCAACTTAACACTTTAAGCCCAAGAGGAAAAGTGGACAACGTAGTCAGTGAATATGAAAACATCTATGAGAAGGGTAAAGTATAAGAACTAATAGATATATCAAAGGAAACTAGTGATAAAGACATCCTTCAATGTTTTTAAGGCATGAAAATAGGCTAGATAATGAGTTGACAGGAATGATAAGGAAAAAGCAATGTGGCATATAGGAAAAAGGATCAAAGAAATCTGATAAGGAAAGAGCAATGTGGCATAGAGTTAAGTGGATCAAAGAAATCATTCTGGGTGAATTATAGTAAGGTGAACTAGGGGTAATATGGATAAATAAGGAAAAAAGAATGTATAGTCCAATACCTAAGAATCCTAGAGAAAAGCTAAAATAAGAAGGATCACAGAAAATTTAAATGAGGATATTACCTTGTAATGCCAAAAAATTTTATTAAAGATTAGTACCTAAGAATGAGACAGTACAAATAGTTGTGAATGAGATAAAGGGCAAATGAGTCCAGAAGGGAAGGAATTTGCCTTATGTATAAGAGAAAAAGAAACTAAGGAAATAGAGGTAGGTACAAGCTGGCATTGGAATAAAGGCGAGTATGTAAGAACACTTCTGTAATGCTCTATACTGTAACTAGGGATGAAGCGTGGGAACATAATATTATAGAAGTATACTGCTTAGTATTACATAATAATAAAAGATGGCAAAATATGATGTAATAATATTAAAGAGCACATTGGGGCAGCTCCAACCATAACCAAAGTAAAGAAGAGATACAGGTCAGAACCCATTTGGTGTAAAATGGAAGAGTAAAGAGGAACTAAGAGTTTTATACATTCAGGGTGCCTAGAAAAATGAATAAAGAATAAGGGTGCACCTATAAGAGGCTATAGACAACTGAAATACAAAGGTCTAAACCAACTTAATGGAAAAGGGCAAGAATATAAAAATTGGAATGTTGAGGTAGCTAATCATATGACTACAAAAAATTTTGAGGATGAAATTTCTTAAGAGGGGAAGAATTGTAATGCCCAAAAAAACATCATTTTGTGAATAGTATTCCTGAGCTTGATATAGTGACATTCAAGAAACAAAAGGGTCACATTGTAGCTAAAAAGGGGTATTGGTCAACTGAACTTTAACCAACAAAAAAATGATGAAAATAAATGAATTAAAATTTTTAGCAAAACTAGTAAATCATTTTAAGCTAAGAACTAGTAAATAGTGACTTCAGTTGAGGTTGTGCCGAGATAGCTCCAAGTAGTGCCTGAATGGACCCAAAAATATTATACCTTAAAGCTCAAAAATTATAATTATTAGAGAAGGAATTTTAATATTTCAAGGTCATTCCATAATTATTCAAATTTTTTGAATTACGTGAGTAAATAGTAGCCCTAGTTCTCAAAGGAATTTTGACTTAAACTTTTATAGGATCATTAATGGGAACAATTGAGAATTTTTTGCATTAGAATCATGATTTTTAGAGGTCCAAAGAAATTATTTTGCATTTCTAAAGTTTAAAAGAAAATCGAGTTAAAACAGGATGTTATATTGACACGTGGCATAATCCTAGCTGTCGACCTATCTAACATAAATGCGCCTGCACATGTAGGAGTGCCACATATGCCAAAAGCCATCATTTCCTCTAAAATCCTTATAAAAGTCGATGTAATTTTCTCTCTCATCTCTCTCCTATTTTTCTTTATTTCTCTCTCCTCTCATAACTAAATCCCATAATCGTTATATGGATTTTGACCTCCACAGCACCTGAAAGCTAATCCAATTGACAGAAATGGAAAAGGATGCCTAAGGAGTGTGATATGAGCACTTGATTAATAGTGTTCTTTGGTGAGTAAGTTGATTTTTATTTTTCATCTATGGTATTTGGTATGGTGATGATATGGGTGAAGAGAGATTTTAGTTTGGAGTTATGTGGAATTTTGAAGGAATTTTTGAAGGCAAACCCTTATTATGCCATTTTGGGAAATGGTGGAGGAAGATGGAATTGATGATTCTAGAATGGCTTCAACATGATTAGGAGCCCACTATAAGTGAATTTAGCTGAAACTTGTATTGCATTTTAGAGAAGTATGAAAATTGAGGAATATGGATGTGTATGAAAGTTGTATTAATGTATATGTACATGATAATTTGGAAGTGTTATGCATGCTAGGATGGGTAATTGGAGTAGACAAGATGATGTAGATATGTTTTGGATGTGGAAAGTATATAGAAGTATGTGATATATCTATGACCAAATGCATGACATGTATGTCATGGCATGTATATGGGTGCATGGCATGAATACACGGGATATTAAGATGGTAATGAGAGGTATGACATAGAAGTGACATGGAATGTGGGGATATACACATGGTTATAGGTTAAAATGTGATAAGGCATGATGTAGGGACAATGGAATGTGAGATTGACATGTAAATATATGGTATAAAATAAGTATAGTGTATAATGTTAAGTGTAACTTTAAGAATTTAATTGATAAGTGTTACTTAAGAATTTATGTTAGAAATGATATTTAGGTACAACAATGTAGAAAATGTTTGATGGTGTGGAATACCCTATGGTGTAAGGGTATAAGGTAATGAAAGAATAGAAAATGAATAAATGAATAGTAAAAGAAGTTACCAAATGAATAGTAACATTCACATAATAGGACTTGTAACTGTCCCATAAAAGTAATCAGATGAAATAGGCTTATAACTTTATCCCACCGACATGGGAATAATCTAAATAGATGACTGGTAAAAGAGAGAGAAATTATAAGTTGATTAAATTTAAAAAAATAAAGCTAGAAATAGAGCTGCACTTTCAAAAGTGCTAAAGAATAGAACCATATCACCGAATAAAATACTTCTAATGCATAATTTATAAATAGACAAAATTAAATTAATAAAAAATGATAATTATGTGGTATTCAGGTATAAAGCTGAAAGCATAATGGATAAGGCATTAAACATACTCATATGGCATAATTGTTATAAAAAGTATCATGATAAGATACTGAGATTGACATCGAGTATTACAAGTAATAAAGTACTATCAAGATCCTAATAGTAAAAAGGTCAAATACCAAGCATGGGAAAATAAGTTGCCATCTTATAATAAGAGAAAGAGATAGCATAAAACAAAAGGATAAAACATTCTAAGATAAAGGATAGTAGAGCAACATATTTACACTTTTATATGAAAAGGGAATATGAACAAAATATAAAAATGAGATAAAAGAGAAATGAATGATGTTGACAGAGAAAATGAAACATGAGTTGGGAATATGAGAAACTAGTGAAACTCGAATGACACTGAATGAATAGGTTAGACTATAAACTAGCAAATTAATAAAATAAGGATAATGTTCCCATTATAGATATCTAAATAATAAAACTAATGATCAATGTCTGTAAATATGAAATAATATGGATATTAACCACTGGTTGATTATACATTGGATAGGTTATCCAGTCAACTAGGGATTGGTAATTGATAGAGGTTGAGTATGAAAAGATTTTAACCTATGTATGGCAGGTGTGGCTATTAAGCATTTAGTTAAGCATGCACGCTCTAGGTATTAGGAGGTCTACGGGATAATCCCTGCTACCCACTTGATGTTTGTGGATATTGCAAGGTCCCAAGGGGCTAATCCCTACTATCCATCATATGTGTTGAGTATGATTAGAGGTATTGGGATATTGGGAGGTCCCATAGGGTTGATCCTTACTATCCCCTTTGTAGATATTAAGTGGTCCTCGGACTGATCCCTTCTATCTACCACTCTGATATTTTGAGGTTTTGAGGAACTAATCCCTGCTATTGGATAGAGGGCACATACAGGTGCTGAGGTCCAAAATGTGGGCCATTGTATAGGCTGACATTTAGCCAGTTCTTGAACTAGGTAGGTGCATCTACTGAGGCCTAAAATAGGGGCCACTATACAACATGATTCTCAATATCTAGTGGTTAAGAGTTTTTCCCAAACTTTGGAGGTTTTAACTAAAATAATTGAGGAACTTAAATAGAATTAATGATATGAATGAAAAGACTAGGTTCTTAAGCATAATAATTGTGACAACTTGTGAATAAAATTAATAGGAATAAAAAATATGCCATAAGAAGATACCTATTAAACACATGAATTTTGGATAAATCTTGAAGAATGTAAATGACTCATGTAAAATAAAACCTGTAATGGAAGAATATAGGGATGGATAGGTCAAAAAAGGGTGAGGCCCTCACCTATAACCCTTTAATGGGCTATATAACTGAAATAAGACATTAAATACATTAAGTGTCAACATGATAAGGATGACAACAGTGTGGTTGACTCAATAATGATGAAATAAGATATTAAATAATCTAAACTAGATAACAATAGGTTGCAAGCCAATACTTGAAGAAAGCATACACAAAAAGTCTTAAGTACAACATGGAAATAGAAATAGAACGAATGACATGAACATGAGTTAATGGTTGATAAAATGTAATAAGGTAAACAAGGAAATTGTAAGTATTTCTAAGATAAATTTCTTAATGGGTGCTACTGTAGTTGTTTATTGAGTCAGTATTTGAAAATAAAATAGATACAGAGAGTATAAGAATAGGATAGGGAAATCTACGGGTATTGTAATGATTATTAATTAATCTATTATTAAATGCTTGGTTGTGTGTCTAAATGAGTTTATGATACAATGCATGTTTGGTTAAATTCCCCACTTAGTGTATACTTATTGTATCGATTGTCCAATGTGTAGGTAATAGGTTTAACTAGTGTTGTAAGGGTGACCAACAGTGTAGCTAAAGATTGTCTAGGTAATATGATGTTTTTCTAATTGATATGCTTTAGTGGATTGAGGCACTCATGCACATTACTATGGGTCATCGTCCAATATTAAGCTTAGACAGTTAACATGTTAACGTATAATAGAATAAAAAGAGTTTATAGCTATAGTCAATAGCTTAGTCTGATGTTTAGTTGTATACTAGGCATATGAATGCCATATGCTTAGGAAGGGTATCAAAAATCATTGGTTCTATTAAATAAAATTTTCACACTGAATAAGATAAACATTAGTAGAAGTTAAACAAAAGCGGCCTAGGGAAATCCAAGGATGGGTGACCTCTAAGAAGTAATGTCCTTTGTCTATTTTCTTACAAAATAGGCAAGAGGTGTGTACAACGAGTGCTTTCTATTTATAAATAAAAAAATTTAGATATACGTATACAAAATATACCAAAAGAATCTTCTTTCTCTTGATAACTTGGTGATTCAAGGCTTTCAACTCAAATTCTCTTTAACTATACATTGAAAAAATAGATGATGGGATAAGCGATAGCTTAGTGGTGTAATCAAAATAAATTATGGATTATACCATAAATAATATACATTATTATGTCCATTCATCAACATGCCAATAATCACACAACATACATAAATCATACTTGTTGTGTATATAATAAAACATGACTAAATCATAACATTTTATACCATGAAATTACATATTATTCATACATGTGATGCATAATATCAAAACATAACACATCATTAAATCCATTTTTAGTTATACCTTTAATTATACCTATGACCAAAAAAATATAAACACTATGAACAATAGAGTATCAAGTGGACCACTTAGGCCCTAGGACCACGTAGGCCCTATATGCATCTGACTCAAAGATCAAAAAAGCATATTCCTATAGGTCATTATGCATTAGACCTAAAGGTAAAAACATAAAATCTAATGATTAACATGCATTAGACTTGAAAGTTAGAAAAATAAGATCTGAAGATCAATACATTAGAATCGATGGTTAAGATAAAAAAATAACTCGAAGGTTCACGCATCACAACCTGAGGGCTATAAAGGTACCAAAGTATCCTAGTAGCTATGATGATACTTAGCTTGTTGCTCAACCTATCTGACTAAGCTATTTACTTCCATGGGCCACTAAGCATTTATTTTTTGTTTCATTTTATTAACATTGCTTAATATTACTTTTAATTAAAATGGTTTAGCCAACTAATTACTAAACTAGGAAGTAAATATCATCAGTTTACCACGTTATTAAATAAGATTTACTATATCATGACATGTAAAAATGAAAATTCTTATTGCCATATATTTATGAACTCATAATCGGACATCATTATATCATGTAAATGCTTTGGCCAAGATGGCATAAGAAACTTTAGGCATTAACCCAAACATACTTAAAATCATACACAATTATGACATCTTACAATGGCATATGCATTACATTAACAAAATTATCCTATA
Organism: Hura crepitans; assembly: GCA_948208565.1. NCBI lineage: Eukaryota > Viridiplantae > Streptophyta > Magnoliopsida > Malpighiales > Euphorbiaceae > Hura > Hura crepitans. The sequence continues at coordinate 6,766 of CANXYI010026116.1, forward strand.
TTATGCACATATCTAATGCATTTGACTATAGGGAATAGTGGAATCCATTCATGTATTATTTAATTCCTTACATCGAACATCATATTAATCATTCAATGCATTACCTTATCATGACATTTCATCATGTCACAATATGCTTATAATTACCTTGAACATATCATGGCTATTACACTAAACCATTCAGCTAAGCGATCATGAATTACCCAACTGTGCATATTTTCTCATTATACATATCAACATAATTTTTCATGACTATAAACATACATATGATCATGCATTATCCATATCATGCTTGATATTAAGCATACACATGCATGAATACATCATAGGCCATAGCCTCATTCATGTATCAAACATTCACTTCTTTACATAAGATAGCCTATCTCGCATGTATATGATCATATATTTAAATACACACATGAATCATCCCTTGCATGTATCATATCATAGTATACTATACATTCATACACCTAGGCCATTCGACCATAACATCCTATTGCATGCTACATATAATTTTATTCCCATCACAAGTCTCAATACATGCTGTTATGATTTTTGACATTCAAAGCATTATGCACCATTCATCACATTTCTACACAAAACAAACACACACATATATATACATCAAATGGCCATTCGGCCATTATACCTTATAGCCCTCAAAAGCTTCATTACTTACTTTCAACATGATAACACAATGTCCATATAAGCATTTAATTCCACTCTTAGACATACATCATATTTATCTTGCATAATTTATAGCATACATAAACATACATGCATGTCAAGCATATATATCCTATCAATATACATTATCCCCATCATTCTAACACCATTAAAGGTCTCAACATACTTCTATAATGTCATTAAACATAACCTAATGCCATTAATAAGCATAATTAAGCATTTTACACATAAACACAGTTAATTACATCTTATGAAAAATGAGGCCATACTCAATTTAGCATAAATTATTTCTATTACACTTACTTATAGAGTCAAAAGGACTACTTAAACCTTACCTTTCCTTTTATCCCATATCATCTCCATTTTTGCAACTATCTACAATAGGCACAATATATAAAAATTCATTAAAAATCAACCAAAGCATAAAACAAAAAAAACTAAAAACATAAAAATACTCTTGGGCACCTAGGGAACATGGAAAATTTATCAAAACTCAGAAAAACTTATCTGATCAATTTTGTGACACTATTTATCGAGATCAAAAATCAGGTCTTTTAGTTTCTCTTGAAATTTGAGCAAAAAATGGTGTCTAGAGGTTATAAAGGTGTGGAAATGGGTCTCAAACAACAAAAAATTTGCTAAAATTAAGCTTAGAAGAACCAAAAATGGTTTATCCCCCTTCTCAAGTGGCGTCAACTTCTTGGTCCAAAGGAAGAAGAGAACTATTTTTCCTTTGACCATGAATTTAACCCTTATACTAGTCCTTTTCTTTCAACTTTTCTTTCCTCATTTTTTACATTCTAGAAACCCTTAAAAATCTATTAATAAATAATCAATAGCATCAAAATATCCATGCTTGAAAATTAAGAAAAATCGATTAAAGGCATAATTTTTTAGGATACCTAATTTTAGTAAAAATACTTTCCTATTTCTAAATATTCAAATTCTAGTGCCAATATGATAATTAGAATTTTTGAGTATCAAGTTGTATAAACCAAGTATTTTCTAAGCAACTTTTGAATATTTTATGTTTCAGCTAAAACTAGGTCATTATTCATGTGACACTATCATAAAACTTAACTGTAGTTTTTAAGCATCTAAACAACCTCATTTTGACTTCAAATTTCATCCCAAATTATGTTATGATTAATACTTCCAGTAAGTAAAATTAGTGTCACCCAACCTCAAAAAATACTATTAACTTCCTAAGAAGTACTATTCTTAACACCAAGATTTTTCAACTGCTAAAAATAGAAGTTATCACTTTTTGTCATCCTCCTATTTGACTATTTCTTCACTCCTACATGTGTACATTTTTACCTTATTTTATTTTACATATCATTTGCACTATTACATCATATAAGTTTGCTAAAATGCCAATTACATTTCACATACATATAACAACACATTGTGCATACTTAATTTAGGTCATACACTATTTGGCTACTAATACTTCTCCTACCTAACCCATTCCATTTCATGCCATTCATTTACACATCACAACAATTTCACATTAAATACTTTATTATTCTTTATAAGTATACATATGTTAAATACATTACCACACACATATATTCACATCATTTGGTCATAAGAACACTATGACACCTCCTATTAGATTCCCAAAGAAACCCAATAAGCATGCACTTCCCACTAGGTCACCCAACTTGAAATTGTGCTTCTAGTTCATTCATTTAACTTTTATCAAATTCTTATTATGTGATTCAGTTTAACTCTAAAACTTGTTCTATCTTTTTTTTAGCTTAGCTAAGGTCATGTTAGCCTATTTATACCTAAAAATAGTTAGTTATGGCTATTTAGAATTTTCCTAATATCCTATAACATAATGATTGTCTAGGTCACTATCTAAATTAATTAACCTTATAAAAATACTTCAATAAATTCATATTACATCTCCTGGACCCACTTGGTCCCCTAAATAAACAACCTAGCATCATATGTCTATCAGTTCATCAACACAGGCCTCAGGCCATAATCAAATAATCCATAAACTAGAGCCTCAGGCTCACATAACAATCATCCAATAAATAAAGCAATAAATTCACAAAGTCTGATAGTTTACTTATTATAAAAAATAGTTTACATCTATATATACATATTATAAGTTCCTTATTTACATTGGCACCCATTTCCCCACCTTAGTATATTAGGTGAAAACTATATACAAATCATATAGCAACCATGCCAAAACTATCCTTTGAACCTTGACTATATGCACTATGAGGCTGTATCTCTGTTCTGATTACTAGCACACTAAAATAGGTACATTGAGTATATAATATACTTAGTGTTGAATTCAAATATTTAAATCATGTTACAATGACTATCCATTAATATAGTGATAATGTAGACACCTCACTCTTGACCCATGATGATAGCTAGAGATAGGCTCCTAAGCAATGGCACAAGCCTTCAGGAAACAAGTCTGCACGGACCTATTAGATAAAGTTCACATGAACCAAATACAAAAATTGGCCTAAAAGTTATCCCATAAAGCCCATGGATTGTCGTACTTAAACATAGTCTGCATAGACTAGTACAAATAAGTCTACACAGACTTGTTGATCAAAAAAGCCTTCCAGAAGCATAATTCTTCCAATTTAGATTAGGATTCATAATCTCATTAAGATTTTGACCCTTTTATGAAAGGGAAAATCCTTAAACCTAAACCTATAAATATTTCTCTGGAACCAAGATAAAGGGAGGCTAAAAAACCTATTCTCCTAGCACGTACATCACATTCTAGCATTCAAAATAAAATCTTAAATAAAAATGCATTCATTCGACCCACTAGCTTCATAAAAAAGTACTTGTTGCCAAGTTTCCACAATCTCGTCCCATTATTTGAAGAGTATATTCATTCAGGTAACATCTGAGGTCCCTTTCATCTTTTATGTTGCTTTCATAGGCCTATGATCTCCTAAGATTAATTGTAAGTGAGGCAATCCTTTTTTATTCCCACTTTAAATCATAAGGAGTAGGTCATTATCATAAGAGGTTTCATAGTGTATTATTCATTACTATCATGCTATGTTCATTCTATTATGTTAATTTGTATTAAATGGACTTGATTGTGAGCATGATGAGGTCTGCATGGACTTAGATTTATTAAATACAAGTAAGATAAGGTTCGTACAAACTTATATTTCTTATATGAATATGATGAATTAGTCTGCACGGACTTATATCCAATAAGCATGACTTAGTATTTTAGATGTCCTATTATAAGCTATGTGATCTTGTTTGTTTCTATGCATTAACATGATTATATTATGCATGAAAATACACACTAGCATGTAGAGAAAGATCATGTAGTCTGTATGGACTCTATGTCTCGAGGGCTGTAGCCCACGTGAACTTTATGGGTGATAAATTGTATTATTTTTATTTGATTTTACCTCATTTATATAAGTGATTATGCATGATTCACAGGCTTCAAATGTGTTTATGTCTTTATACTTTTTATATATTTCTTTATGTGCTCTTGGTCTAATGCTGTCTATATTTTGAGTTGAAATCTATTTTGCTCATTGCACTAGGAGTCTAGACAGACATAACCTTTCCTCGAGGATAGTCCGTGTAGACTAAAGCTAAAACCATATGAAGTCTATACGGACCAAGCGACGTAGAGGTGGGACCATTCCAATGCCTTATTTTATTTAGTTTGGTTATGTACTCATTGTGTCTTTTTGATTACTTTGGGTTATAATAGTTGGTTAAACAACCTATTTTACATGCCAATTGCTTCACTTTCACATTAAATGATTTTTCTACCTAATTATTTGGTCTTTTCATAATAAAATTATTTTGAGGTTTTTCTTAATCAAAAGTCACAATAACAAGAATGCATTTTAATAAAGGCCAATTTCTTAGAGATAGGAGTTAGGCTATTGTCACTAATTCCCTTGGAATTATGGGTAATTGTCAAGCCACACTACATCTAATGAATAACCCATATTTTAGATGTATAAATATGCTATTATACCTTTTAATTTCTATAATTTACTTTTCTTATATGCAACGGTGACATGGATGCTTAAATATAATGTTTACTTGCTTACTTGATATGAGACTGATAAATATTACAATATATATGGATGGCATATTATAAGGGCACAAATAAGATGTGAAATTCTAAACCTTTCTGGCACAGAAGATCAAAGGTCCTAGTGTAAAATCCAGGTGGCAACTCCATTAACGACTCTCGTCCCTAGTAAAAAATGAATAATCTCTATAGTGACGACTTCACTAGGGACTCAAAATTTTAATTTGAAAGTGCCGAAATAATATGTAGTCTAAATATTCTAATTTTTATTAGTCTCATGCATTGCACTCTTTTAAACTGTGTCCTTATTACCCTAGATGGTGTTGTGGACCATAACCCCATTTTTCACTTAAGAATGGGGAAATGTTAGCATATCCATCACCCATAAGCCTCATACCTTCAGGTATATAAAAAAGGTGAAATAATCAGTCATTGTTATCGTTGATTGGAAAGAACTGTTAGGAGGGACCTCTACTTTTAGGAGCCACTAAGCCTTTCGACTAAAGTTGTGAGCTCATATAGTTAAGCTTAGCAACTTTCCCTAAGTTATATGACCCTAAATAATTATGGTTTGCATTATGAATACTACGTGGGCCTATTGCATTTAACCTTATTTAAAGTGGGGGCAAGCCTATTATGCCTTTTATCTAGAATGGGCTCAACCTAATTTCACCTTGAATAATACTTAAATGTTATAAGCCATATCCTTGCATGCACTTTAACTACTCGAGGTCATTGAGCCTAATTAAGCCTACATTTTAACCTATGCATCCCCTAATGATGCTTAAGTAAGCCCACCTAAGAGAAATGACTAAGACCATATATATGGGTGAAGTAAGGTTAGAAGGATTATTGCATGTGGTTATCTTTGCTGCATCATGAGTATGTATCACATGTCATGCATCATTTGCACTTTGCACTATTTATATTATACATACATTGCATCTAACCTTATATTTTGATAGCCACCATTGATCCTTCACTCATCGCATAGTAAAAAAGAGTAGGCAAGCACCTCAACCAAGTTAGCACAGAAGTACCGGTAAAACTTAAGTGAG
>CANXYI010026147.1:0-11925 GCA_948208565.1 Hura crepitans
TTCTATATCAATGATTTGTATAATTTTTCTCACTTGATGGATGCTTCTATATCAATGATCATGACTAAAGTATTCTTGCTATTAATTGCATTTGAAATTATGCTACTTAATCTTGGAAAATATATTAATTTCCCATTAATGATACTATCCTTAATAATCAGCCTTGAAAAGGTTTTCTTGATTGGACATTTTCTTTCAAATCCCCTAACTTTTGCCAAGCTGCCCTGTTTAGGTTTTCAACCTTGCGGACTTTTTTTATTATCTTCAATAAAAGTACTTCTTTAGCTTATCCATGTTGATAGGTTTTGAGAATTCATTACCTTATAAGTCTGAGATATTAACAGCTCTATGTTTAAATATCTTTTTAACCAAGTATTAGCCTTTCTAATTAGGCTTGAACTTTCCCCTGGGATCTGATAATAAAGGTCTAGTTTGTTTTAGTATGAAACCACCTTCTCGTATGGGTTTACCCGTGACTTTTTGTTATAGTCTCTAGTGATTCTCTTCTGATATAATTGCATATGATAAAGAGCTTTAAGTTGTTTTTCATCAATCAACACAAAATTATTTATATATGTTTCTAGCCTATTATGCTTTTGGTATTTCTATTTCTAGCACAACCCTAAGTGAAAGGACTTCAATTTCTATTGGTAACACTGCTTCTATTCTATAAACCATTGAATAGGGCATGGCTTGCATAGATGTCCTGACAGTGGTTCTATATCCCTATAGTGCAAAAGGTAACATGTTTGCCTAATCCTTATAGGTAATTGTCATTTTTTGCAAAATTTTCTTGATATTCCTATTGGCTACTTCAACCACCCCATTAGCTTAAGGTCAATACGAAGTAGACTTGTGATGCTTAATTTTGTACTTCCATAAAACCTATCTAGTTTCACCTTGAAATTGTACTCCATAATCTGTGAGGACTTGTTATGGCAATCCATACTTGCAGAAGATGTTTCTTTCAATAAATTTCATCATCTGTCTTGCCCCTAATTTGTTAAAAGATTTATTTTCAACCTATTTTGAGAAGTGATCATGTGATACACCCTACTAGATTCCCAAAGAAAACCTAATAAGTGGTGCACTTCTCTTTAGGTCACCTATCTTGAAATTTTCCCCATGTTCATTCACTTAACTTTTACTCATACTGCACTAGACAACTCTATCTGATTCCAAAAACATTTAGGTTAGTTCTATAATCCATTTTAGTTCATATTATCATGTTTCAGCCATTACAAAAAGAATCTAACACCATCAGATATAATCTAAAACTCTAGCAGCACAACGGCTATCCTGGTCACTATCCCAAATTCATGGCCACCTGTAAACACTTCCTTATAATATATCACCTCTCCTGGACCCTTTTAGTCCCCCAGTTATCATCCTATCAACATCATTTAACACATAATAGTCACAATCCCCAGGCTTACAAGCATGCATACATATCACATGTAAATAAGAAAAACCATCACAGGGATTATTACAGAACAACCTATTTATACTGACACTACACTATGTCCTTGACCTTGGTACCTGCAAACAAGTATGTTGAGTATAAAAATAATGAGTGGTGAATTCAACCATTAAAAACATGTCCAAAAGTTAACACATGTATTATACTTTCGTTCTGGTCTTATACTGATATCCCAATTCAATTAAAGAACTAACATGCATAATTACCATTTTACCCATAGGGTGTTTTTGCCTGTAATTATCTAATTAATTTATTACAAGCCATATAATTTATATCTATAGCCATTATTTGTCACTTCATGCATATACTATACCATTTTAAGCATTTATTCATTATCAATGAAAATTTACTAAAATGCCCATGTATCTAACTTCACAATCATATATAAATTTATTAATCTTATTTAATTATTTAAACTCTTCAACTTAGGAGACATCTCTAAAAAACATTGGATCTAGAGGGAAAATGAATTGGTGCAGTGGTCCCTATTCTAAACCCATGCCACTGCATCGATACATATGCCATAATAGAAATCAACCTGTAGCCACTCTAAACACAATTAAATAACAGTAGTGTGACATAATGGAGATCAGCCTGTAGGCCTCCCAAGCCATAAATAATATCTCAACACCTCTGTGACATAATGGAGATCAGCCCATAGGCCTCCCCAGCCATAATAAGATTCATTGCCTAAACATCAAACAACTAGCAGCTGCAAAAACCCTAAGTTGAACAATCAACCCATCTAATGGGTGTCTAATTAGTAGGCCTAGAAGCTTTTTTTTAAGTCTATTTATCGACCAATAGTGTTTTTATAATATTTAAGTTACAATAAAAGACAATTAAAAATTTTATTACACAGTTTATTTTTCAGCCAGTCTGATATGGCCACATTTTGGCTTTACCGAGTAAAAATCCCAAATTAAAATTAAGTTCTATCATTACCAATATATAAGGTTTAATATGTCATAATTTATCATAGCAATAATTTTTAGGGACTTAACACTTTTTGTCAAGTGACATTTTTGGTTCAAGTAATGATTAACTGGACGGTTACAGGTCATTTCGACTACTTTTCAAGACATATATTCTGGGATTGTTTTAAGTCCAATTACAGCATAGTTTTCAACATCTTATTAAGTACATTCATAGGCCCAAAGCTAAACATATCTAAGCCACTTCCAAGGAAAAACAATAGGCACAATTGCTATTCATACTTATATCTCCAATCTAGCCCCAAAGGCATGAGTTTATGTTTATTTTAGGTCACTTTTTAAGCAATTATTCTAGGCCATTTTCATATGTTCTAGTTCAACCTTTTTATTCATTTAAACATTCATTCTCAAAGATTATTTAATATATAACCATGCCACATGCATTGTCCTTTTCAAGATCATGATAAGCCAATTTAACTGTCACACCATGCTAGCCAATTTAGGCACATAATCCATGCTCATTATGTACTTACTACCTATAGCCTTGTAAGGCAAACTTATAAGCCACTTAAGATACTCATTTACTAAAAAGTTTTTTGGTCATTTCAAACTAGGTTCCATATTACTTTGTGAGTAAGTTCCATGCCATATCAAAGTATACATTAACCACATTCATGCAACCAATAACTTAGGCCATTATAGCTCATATAGATACATTATTTTAGCCATATTTAGTACATGTATACTCCATCACTTGCATGTCTATTTACCCTAACATAGCTCTTAAGTTCCACCCTTTTCTAGCCTTGTTCATGCATTTCCATGATTTTTATCACACATTCCACCTAGCATCTATAGCTCAAACATAAGTATTCATATACATGCACACTACTATGCCAATTAGAGTGACTTACCCATGGAACATGCCTCAGCCACCACTAGGCCTCCATGCTTTCATGCATTAACCAATCTCATTATATGCCATATCATCAACTCACACATTTAAGGTCTAATGTATAAGCATGGTTAACATTAAATCAACCTCCTATACATGATTTACCATACCAATCTCTAACTTTTACCAAGATACACACAACATACACCTCTCGGCTACATTCAAACTTCATGCCAATTATATATGTTTCTATTAATTCACATGAAATGCCATCATATTCTAGCATCCAAACCCTTATTTCATAGCTCAATTATCCGAAACGTATACCAATCCACACTAACACACACCAAACACCATGAGAAAACTCTCAACCAAAGGGTAATTTGACACTAATTTTAGTTCCCTTCCCTAGTAACCATACCATTCACATTTCTTTATACCAAATACTAAAATTCTTCAAGGAAAAAACCTATTCAAGCTAATCCATATGCTCAATCCATCCCAAACTCAATGGAGAAGTTACTAAAGATCAAGGGACATAAATAGAATGATTGAATTCACTTACCAATGAGAAAAGTCCCTTAAATCCATAAGAATCAAAAAATTGTTCAATCTCTATGGTAGCCTTCCTCCCTTTTAGTGGACCTCCATTAGCCATTAAATTGCCACAAACACCTCGCACACATAATCACACATGTGTGAGGCATAATCTAGCATCCAATGGTAGCTAAAAATTCCAAGAAATAAAGGAAAAATTGTTATGAACTCACCTAAGGGTTAGCATTCTGGACTGTCTAAACTAGTGACCTTTGGCAAATTTTATCTCCCAATTGAGAAGTCTTTCTTGCCTAATTCTTTTCCCCGTGGTGCCTAACAAACAAACTTAAATTTTGAAATTAGAATCACCATTTTTGGTGAAAAACTATAGGAGTTATTCTTGATTTCCTTCCTTCTTAGCTTTAGCAATAACAATTAGAAGGAAGAAAATTTTTTTCTTCATTTCAAGTGGAATTCCATATGTCTCATGTGTCTTGCCACTTGGCATGGTGTGGGCCCCCTTTTGACATGACAAGGTTATTCCAAAACCCCTCAAACCATCTTAATTTTTTGGCAAACTTCAAAAATTCACAGTAATTCACTCATACCTTAAAAAATTATGTCGTTTATTTTAAATTTCATATTCTAATCCCTACTACCTACTCGTAAATTTTTGTAGCCAAATTCTATCGATAGGGTAGTTTTTAAACTACTTTGATTTGCATGCCAACCTAAGAAATTATGAGAATTTGCAAATGACCTTCGATTTCAAAAAAATTTTCACCATTTTTAGGCTTCAGGGTCTAATATTTTCGAGTCCGTCTGAGCATATCCCGAGTCAATCCCGGCTCAAAAAAATTTTATTGCATCGAGGGGTAACCTATAGTTCAAAATGAATTATTGGTTCCCCTAAAATTTTAAATTTTGCACTTTTCATTAGATTAAATCATCTCAAAGTTTCCTAATCATTATCACTAGCTCGATTTGCATGGAAGTTACCCGGCACCCTAGGTACACTTTTTGGACTTAGTGGCACTGTTCATGGAGCATGAGAGTATAGACTCATTTCTTCAATTATCTTGTACAACGAGCCATAACCTATGCCACTTCCTTTTTATAACTTAAATCTGGTTATATCTCAATATCTATCATCGGAACCACATGTAATGGATTCAAATCTATACCTCTTGAGCATAGAAACATGGAAAATATCAGGTATCTACTATAGCTCAAGTGGTATTAAGCCTGCATGCTAAAGGTTCGACCCTATCTATACACTTATAAGGTCCTATGAACCTAGGACTTAATTTCCCTTTTACCCGAACCTTTACACCTTTCCTTTTAGAGAAAACCACAAAAAATACCTTTTTTCCCCCAACTATATATTTAATATCTCTCTTTAACTCCACTCTAACACAAAGGAGTCCTGCATCATCTACCATACAATGTCTCATATGGGTACATCCCTAAACTAAAATGGTAACTGCTATCATAGGCAATCTCTGCCAAGATGAGTATAAATCCTGATTACTCATAAGCTTATTAATACCACCTCATAACATATTATCAAATATTTGTATAACCCTCTCTAACTGTCTGTCAGACTGAGAATGAAAAACTGTGTTATCAGCCAGTCTAGTGCCTAAAGCTGCCTGTAGCTTCTTCAAAAATCTGGAAGTAAAACAGAGATACTTGTCAAAAATAATAGTCACTGGCACATCAAGACATTTGACTATCTCATCTAGTTATAGTCTTTCCAGTCTCCTTAAGGACTACTCCATCCTAATAGGGTAACTTAAACTATCTTTGTCAATCTGTCCATAATTATCCATGTAACCTTGCATTTACCTCTTATCAAAGGGAAACCCAATAAAAACTTATGGTCAACTTTTCTCTTTTCCACTCTAGTATTGTAGTAAGATACAATAATCCAGAGGGAACCTGATGCTCAGCTTCCACATGCTGGCATGTTAGCACTTAGCATCATATTCTACCACATTTCTTTTCATATTAGTCTATTAATAATAAAATTACAAGTTCAAAATTTCCTCCTAGGATGCATAAAACAAAGAGCCTCATGTATCTCCTTAAGTATTTGCAACCCCTAGTCAACTATATGAGGTACGCATAGGCTATTCTGATAATACAATTATTAACTTTTGTCAACTCAAACCCTATGGTCTTCCCCTCTCCAGTCTTGGTTGCCATCTGTACTAGTTTTTCATCTTTTATCTGACTTCTTAATCTATTGTCTAAAATCTAACTTTATCTATAACCCAGCCAACATAACATTTCCTAAAGTGTACTGTAGTTATCATTCATACTTTTTAGGGTTATCATAAATTTTCTCTTCATTGTATCTGCCATCACATTGGCTTTCCCTAGTTGGTAGTCAATTAAGCTACCACAATCCTTGATTAACTCTAACCAATTTCTCTATCTCAAGTTCACATTTCTTGAGTAAGGAGATATTTCATTCTTTTATGATTTGTGTATATATGCATTACTTCTCTTTATACAGATAGTTCCTTCATATTTTTAAACACAAACAAAATAGTTGTTGATCCTAAATCATAGGTAAAATCATTCTTCTTAGGTAGCTTTAACTATCTTAAAGCATCAGCTATTACCTTTTTATCTTATATCAACACATATTCCATACAATTTAGTAAAATGTCATTGTGCACAATAGAGCCCTTACCCTATTTAAATTGAATTAGAATAGGAATCTTTATTAGCATCTTCTTCAATTGCCCATAATTTGCTTGACACTTATCATTTCAATCAAATTTCACACATTATCCTAACCTATCGAGTCAAAGGAGTGTTAATAATGGAGAACCCTCTTACAAGCCCTTTGTAATATCAACTAAGGTAAGAAAATTTCTCACCTTAGTTACATTCTAAGGTGGTTCCCTTTCTAGCACTACTTATACCTAACTGGGATCATCTCTAATTCCCTCTGCTAAACTATACAGCCCAGGGAAGAAACTTCATTTAGCTAAACTCATAATTATTAAGCTAAGCACCCAATTGTCTCTCTTTTAGGGTCTATGACATAACCATTTGGTGCTGTTCATAATATTTCTAGTTTTTAGAGTCCACCAGAATACCATCTATAAACACCACCACCACTCATCTACATAAGATTAGAAGCTTTTATTTGTTGAGTTAAATATAACTGTTGGGACATTAGTCCATCCTTAATAGCACCACTAAAAGCTCAAAATGCTAGCACAAAGTTCTCAAAGCAGTTTTAGAAACATCAGCTTCCTTAATCCTTCGCTGATAGTATCCGGATCTCATATCAATTTTAAAAGATGTACTAGCCTCTCTCAAATGATTAAGGAGATTATTCATTCGAATAGGGGATGCTTTTTCTTCACAGTCACTCTGTTCAACTGCCTATAAAGCAATGCATAACCAAAATGACCTATCTTTCCTTCATAATGGATAACACAGGCACTCCCCAAAGAGTTATATTAGGTCTGATAAAACCCTTATCACTTAACTCTTGTAGATGCAATCTCAGTTATTTTATTTTCATAGATGCTATTTTATAAAGAACAATAAGCATTGGAGCATTACCAGGATCCATTTCAATATTAAATTCTTCTACCACTAAGGCAGTAAGCTAGATAGCTTATCAAGGAGTATATAAAAACTTAGATACAACTAGAATGTATGCCAATTTAGAGTTAAGTATCCGGATTAATACCATAGGCCTAATGGGCCTCACCCCTTCTGAAAGAGTTTTTATATTTTAATAGAAAGGATAAAATTATCTAGAAGGTTCCTTTCACCATCCATTGTCACTATTAGTGCTTATATAGTTTGAACGATCAACTTTCTATGTTTACAATTAGTCATAACTTGATACTTAGTAAGCTAATCTACCTTAGGATTACATTAATTCATTGAAATGCAATTCCATCAAATCAGCAACAATCTATGTCTCCAAATCACTAGAGAGCATCTTCTATGCACCATATTCATAATCACACATTGCCATATAGGGTTACAAACTCTAATGTTTGCACCAACATGCTTAGGCTCTATCTAACTATTCTAAGCTTGTGTAATGCATACACATAAAGGCATTAAGTTAAGGTCTATCAAAGCTAAGATTGTAACAGTAGATAAACACAATACTAGTTATACCATCTAGTGCTACAGCCTCTTCTCTAGTTTTCACTACACACTGTCTGGTTAAAGCATAAGCCTTAATTCTAGTACCCTGACTAGCATGAAACTACTCTCCTTTAGGCTACCTCTAACCCCTACTTTGGGGTGCAACATTAGGTATTTGTGTCTAAGCACCCTTTACCTGTCCTTGAGCACACTCTCTTTGTAGTGGTCTTTATCACTACTATAGAGACATTCCCCTCTCTTGCCTTCTCTTCACTACCCCTAGTGTCTCTTTTGACAAGTGACTTACATGAAAGATCCACTCCAGTTACCCCCTTGTACAAAGAGTACTATCAACCCGAGAAGGCAATGGAGGTCTACTAGTAGAAGCATGCCCTGACCTTTAGGTCTGTGTCCCTATCCTTAACCCTACATTTAGTCCAATCAAGAACTTTTACATTCTTTACATATCATTGAAAATAATCTCCTTAACAAACTTCAGGAATCTAGTAAGATCCTTTCATGTACTACTTCTTAAAGTACCAAGACAAGGATTACTCTTGTCTGCTATCAATCACTCACTTGTGACTCTGGCTGCTAAGTAGCGTTACTAGTTTTAGGTGCTAATACATAACTTGCTCCCTATAAAAGTATGGTTACAAAACAAATGGGTTCCTTGGCCCCTCCTTCGGGTAACTAGACTAGTCATTTGTGTGTTACAAAAGACTTTTCCTTTTTAGCTTTAGGTAACATAACAATTTAGAGGAACTTAATACTTAGACATTTTCACTCATGTACTTAGCCTAAGAACATTAACCGCACTCTGATACCATAAAATGTGACACCCCCTACTGGATTCCCGAAGAAAATGCAATAATTGGTGCACTTCTTGCCAAGTCACCGATCCTCAAGTTTCCCCTATGTTTATTCGCTTAACTTTTACTCATATTGCACTAGACAACTCTATTTGATTCCGAAAACATTCAGGTCAATTCGTATAATTTATTTTAGTTCATATTATCATATTTTAGCCATTATAGAAAGAATCTAACACTATAGAGTATAATCTAAAACTCTAGTAGCACAATGGTTGTCCTGGTCACTATCCCAAAATTTATAGCCACTTGTAAACACTTCCTTATAATATATCACATCTCTTGGACCCTTTTGGTCCCCCAGTTTTTAGCCTATCAACATTATCTAACATACAGTAGTCACAGGCCTCAGGCCATAACAAAAACACATAGAGCCTTAGGCTCATAAGCATGCATACAAATCACATGTAAATAAGAAAAACCATTATAGGGATTATTATAGAACAATCTATTTATACTGACACTGCCTTATGTCCCTTTTGTACATCACACCCATATTCCCCACCAAAGTACATAGAGTGCAAAATCATACATCTATACATGATTTGTCTTCTTAAGAATTTCCTTTAAATTCCATTGCATGCTCTATGAGGTGATATCCTTGACCTTGGTTTGAGCACATTGAAATAGGTACATTGAGTATAAAAATATTCAGTGGTGAATTCAACCATTAAAAACATGTCTAAAGGTTAATCCATGTATTATACTTTCATTCTGGTCTTATACTAATATCTTAGTTCAGTTAAAGAACTAGCATACATAATTACCGTTTTACCACTAGGGTGTTTCTGCCCGTAATTATCCAATTAATTTATCACAAGCCATATAATTTTTGTCTATAGCCATTATTAGTCACCTCATGTATATACTATACCATTTTAAGCATTTATTCATTATCAGTGAAAATTTACCAAAATGCCCCTATATCCAGCTTCATAGTCATATAAAAATTTATTAATCTTATTTAATTATTTTAACTAGCCAACTTAGGAGACATCCCTAGCAGATATTAGATCTAGAGGGAAAATAAATTGGTGTAGTAGTCTCCATTCTAGACCTATGTTGCTACACCGGCATACGTAACATAATGGAGATTAGCTTGTAGCCTCTCTAGACACAATTAAATAACATCAGTGTGACATAATAGAGATTAGCCTGTAGGCCTCCCCAGCAATAAATAATATCTCAACACCTATGTGACATAATGGAGTTCAGCTTATAGGCCTCCTTAGCCATAAATAATATCTTAACACCTTTGTGACATAATGGAGATCAGCCCGTAGGCCTCCCCAGCCACAATAAGATTCACTGCCTGAACATCAGTTAACTAGTAACTGGAAAAACCATAAGTTGAGTGGTTAACCAATCTAGTGGGTGTCTAAATAATGGGCTAAGTAGCTCATTTTAGGTTTATTTATTGACCAATAGTGTTCTTATAATATTTCAGTTGCAATAATAGAAAATTATAATTTTTATTACAAAGTTTATTTTTCAGTCAGTCTGATATAGCCACATTTTGGCTCTACCGGTTAAAAATCCAAAATTAAATTTAAGTTCTATCATTACCAATATATAAGGTTTAATATGTTATAATTTATTATAGAATTAATTCTTAAGGAATTAACACTTTTTGTCCAGTGACATTTTTGGTTCAAGTAATGGTCAACTGGACAGTTGTAGGTCATTTTGACCACTTTTCAAGACACATTTCTAAGACTATTTTAACTCTAATTATAAAATAGTTTTCAACAACTTATTAAGTACATTCATAGTCCCAAAGCCAAACATATCTATGCCACTTCTAAGGCCAGACAATAGGCAAAATTTCCATTCATACTTATATCTCTAATCTAGCCCCAAAGGCATAAGTTTATGTTGATTTCAAGTTACTGTTTAAGAAATTATTCTAGGCCATTGCCATATGTTATAGTTCAACCTTTTTAGTCATTTAAAGATACATTCTCAAAGTTTATTTAATATATAACAATGGCACATGCATTGTCCTATTCAAGATCATGATAACCAAATTTAACTGTCACACTATACTAGCCAATTTAGGCACATAATACATGCATATTATGTACGTACTACCAATAACCATTTAAGGCAAAGTTATAAGCCACTTAAGATACTCATTTACTAAAACGTTTTATGGTCATTTCGAACTAGGTTCTATATTACTTTATGAGTAAGTTCCATATCATCTCAAAGTATACATTAACCATATTCATGCCACTAATAACTTAGGCCATTATAGCTCACATAGATATATTATTTTAGGCATATTTAGTACAAGTATACTCTATCACTTTTATGTCTATTTACCCTAACATAGCTCTTAAGTTCCACCCTTTTCTAGCCTTGTTCATGCATTTCCATCATTTTTATCATGCATTCCACCTAGCATCTATAGCTCAAACATAAGTTTACATATACATGCACACTACCATGACAATTAGAGTGACTAACATATGGCATATGCCTCGGCCACCACTAGGCCTCCATGCTTCCATGCATTAACCAATCTCATTATATGCCATATCATTAATTCACACATTTAAGCCCTAATGTATGAGCATGGTTAACATTAAATAAACCTTCTATACATACTTTACCATACTAATCTCTAACATCTACCAAGATACACACAACATTCACCTCTTGGCTACATGCAAACTTCATGCCAATTATACATGTTTTTATCTATTCACATGAAATGCCATCACATTCTAACATCCAAACCCTTATTTCATAGCTCAATTATCCTAAACACATATCAAGCCACACTAACACACACCAAACACCATGAGAAACCTCTTAACCAAAGTGTAATTTGACACTAATTTTAGTTCCCTTCCTATGCAACCATACTATTCACATTTCTTTATACCATATACTAAAATTCTTCATGGCAAACACCTATTCAAGCTAATCCATGCACTCAAATTATCCTAAACTCAAATGAGAAGTTACTAAAGATAAAGGGGCATAAATAAAATGATTGAATTCACTTACCAATGAGAAAAGCCCTTTGAATCCATAAGAATCCCAAAAGTATCTAGTCTCTATAGTAGC
>CANXYI010026340.1:0-12848 GCA_948208565.1 Hura crepitans
GCCTTATATCCACATTATTATAGAGTAATTTTCATATTTAGTCCCTTAATTATTGACCTTGTACCTACTATGTGCCTTAACTTTATTTCGTATCTAAAAATTCCCTCAACTTGGAACTTTTTCCCTCAAAAGTCCTTATGACTTGCTATAGTAGGTTAATCTTTTAATTTTAATCTCTAAATTTATTTTTTCATTTCAATCTCACTATAAAATTTTTATTTCACTTCTAAAATTCATCGGGGCTGAACCGGATAATTTGAAAATTTTTGGGGCCTAAGTCAAACAACTCGAAATTCACAAATTAAAAATTTCACTTTATTTTATATCCTATAACTACCTCAGATTACATTAATTCATCAAAATTGAGTATAAAATCACTATTTTAGCAAAGGTTTACATATAAATTCATTAAATTCAACATATAAACCTAAAAATTAATATAAAATACAATTTGTTTTTCATAAATTTAGGTAAAATTAAAAATAAGAAATAATAAAAGAGTAGTTCAGTTTAACCAACAAATATAAGCCAAAATCTGAATTTTTCTAAATATTTGAATCCAACTTAACTCAAATTACCCCAAAATCTAGAAAAAGTCAATTCAAGTCGGTCGGGCTAATTTTTTTTGTATTTTTTAAGTTATTCAGATTTGATTAGTTGAAAATATTTAACATGAATCAATTTTGAATTTAATGAATTTATGTATAAACTTTTTGCTAAAATAATGATTTTATACTCAAATTTGATGAATTAATGTAATCTGTGATGGTTTTTAGGATATAAAATAAAGTGAATTTTTAATTTGTGATTTTCAAGTTATTCGGGTTAGGCTCTAAAAATTTTTGAATTGTTCAAGTCAGTCTCGATGAATTTTTGAAGACAAATAAAAATTTTATGGTGAGATTGAAAAGAAAAAAATAAATTTAGGGATTAAAATTAAAAGGTTAATATGCTATAATAGGTGAGAAGGACTTTTGAGAGAAGAAGTTTCAAGTTTAGGGAGTTCTTAGATACAAAATAAAATTAAGGGATATAATAAGTACAAGGTCAATAGTTGAGTGACTATCTATGCAAATTACTCAATTATTATGTCATAATTACTTAATGAATGCCTAAAGCACACATTAGTTCCCACATTAGGCCATTCAACCATATCATAAACTCATTGTGCATTATGGCATTTCATAACTACCATACACCCTCGACGTCATCATTTAATAAATCATATATCAATTCCCATATTAGGCCATTCAGTTATAACATCATCCACACTCTTCATCTTTCATTTTCTAATATTGTGCATTTATTTTACATGTTCATCATCAATTGCATCAATTACATCCCATATATTATCTATTTCATACCTTATATGGAACACACACACACACATATAATTGCATATAAGCTAGTTAGCCAAGCCATCACACATCTATAAGTATTGAATTCTATCATATTACACATAGCATCTTAATTCCTCATACACATGATCATTCATGTCTTCATGCATTTTCCATAATATGTCTAATAATAAATGCATGCATACATACATACATTAATAGGCCATTCATCCATCAATCCTCGAAGTATCCATTACTATTATTTAATCATGTTACATATCCTTTCTTATGTCTATTTAATTAGAAACATCAATTTATAAACATACATCATCAATATCATGCATATGTTAGACGTATATGCACACTAATGCATTATGGCTATTCGGCCATCATGCTCTATACAAGTTCCACATGTATTCTGACCACATTAAATATATCAATACACATCCATAATGCCAATTAACATGGTTAAAAGTCATAAACATTCATAATTAGTCAATTAGGCATAAACTTACATAATTACATAATATGCATCACAAATTTACTTCTTTACATATCACGGCTCATCACATATGTATATGATCACAAATTTAAACTCATGTATAAATCATCCATTGTATACATCATATGACAATATTCACACACATACATGCATTTAGGCCATTCAGCCATAACACCCTTTTTAATGTTACACATATTTTTATCCATATCACAAGCCTTAATACATGCTTTCATAATCTTTAACATATATAGAATCATACACCATTCAACACATGTCTACATAAAGTAATAGACATACGTATGTTAATTAAATAGCTATTTGGCCATCATGCCTTCAAGCATCATACATGGTATCCAATGTCCACATAAGCACATATTTCCATTCTTGGGCATATATCATAATTATCATATATATTATACAATATGCATACATATACATGCATGTAAACCATACATATCCTATCAACATACATTATTCCCATACTTTTTAACTCATTATCATTGTATCATGCATAATCATAATCTCATTATTTTTCTTTAACATTAAACCATGCTTTTAAATAACCTATATCACATAAGTGATCATAACATTATTTAATCACACAACTTACATACATATTTTATATATTAAACACATGCTTTTCAAACTCAATATCATAGGCATACATACTATAAGGGATACACTACTTGAATATCATCAAAATACTCTTTAGAGCATCATAAATCTTTTTTAATCTTTCTCCTTGCTTTTGCTTCATATCCTCCTGAACATAACCTCAACACACAAACAAAAATTCATAATAACTAAAATATACTTCATTTTTTCAAATTAACCTTATATAACTCTTATTGGCTCCCTAAAGACACCTCAATATTATAAAATCCCCAAAAAAGTTATTCATGATATATTCGATTACTATTCATTCATAACCTCCAAAAATTCACAATAAATATAATAGCCATCTCAAATTGACTCGATAAATCTCTTATTAGCATTTCATTACATCTTAAAAATATCAAAGCTTAAAAATAAGCCCTTTTCCCACACATGGTCACTATTCATCCATAATATTAAAAAATTTATAATAATTCAAACATGTATCAAAATTAAAATCCAACTTAATATATCTAGTTTTGAAACCTTAAATTACTCCTAAAAATATTGAAACTCAAAAATAAGCACTTACCCGATTTTGAGTTACTGTTCACTCATACATAACCCATCCAAAATTCTCCCAATTTTCTTTAATTGAGATCTCAAATCTAATGTTCAGACCATGTAAAAGCTAAATTTTATTATGACACCCTTCGCTCGACCTGTTCGTCGGACTCGAATAGAGGATGCCGCATGAAAATCGATATCATCTTTTTTGATTCCGCTATCCAAAAATTCACTATAATATAAAACTTTTGTTACTTAAAATATCTCATAACTTAAGGAGTTGTAAAAACTCTAAAAATCTTTTGACACATTATCCCAAATAGTAAACTTGTAAAAGAAGCACTTCGAAAACCTCATATCAACTCAATCAACTTCAATGGACCCTCCTGGTCCCCCAATTAACACAATGGACTTCTCAACCTATTTTCAACACATCTATGCATTCATATCATAGCAGCCTAAGGCTATTCTCATGTATTCACAATTATATCATGTACATCTCATTTTGCATTTTAGATCACATACACTTTACACTTTACATTCAACTTTATTTTACTTAGCCTAACTTACATTAACAACATTGCTAAAATATTACTATGACTATTACATAACTCATGAGGCCTTTGAATTACATATAAATTGCATCTTACATTATAACTTCAAAACCGATTACATTTACATGCCCATTTTGCTATCTATAGGTTTGCCTAAAAGCCTCAAAATTTATTCTCAATAGAATTCTTCGAATAGCTAACTTCTTCCTTCTAGCATCCTTCCCTGTTAATAGCCTTTACCTACGCACCAGCAAAAAGCCAGTATACTAAGCGAGATGCTCAATGGTGTACTCAATGGAATATATATATAAATACATTTGCATATATACATTTAAAATAGTCATGCCCATATATATATATATATACACACACACACACACACACAACAATTTTATTATGCATTTATTTTATATGCCAATTTAATTATGCATTTGATCTTTCTTGAAACATACAAAATGCTCACACATATATACACAAAATTGCTACTCAATATGCCATAAAATGACCTTATAACATATTATTATAGCTATACATACATTGGGTCATATTTGCATTACAATATAGTTATTTTCACATATTTGTCATGAAAAGCATCATAATAAACTTATTTAACAAAATTAAGGTCAATATGCTCACTAAGCATTATCATGATGTAAAGAAGCTTATATGCATAAAATAGACATTTATCACTTGTGTCAACACCCATGGGTAGTAATAAACACATGGCTCATCATACATGTGTTTTATGTCATTTGAAACATGTGAATATTTTATATTATCACCAATTCACCAATAGTCATAAGTTGCATTTATTTGGGTTATACTTAGCATCATACGACATAATTATACACACATGATGCATAATAATGTCATGCATCACTCAAATCATGTTTGCATGTTTTTTAGTTATTACACTGTTTAACATATGCTTATATCAAAGAGACAACTAACCAAGGTTGATAACGGATATCTTAGGCCCGAGGGCACTCACACCTATAGGTGCATAAACTTAGGCTCGAAGGTTCTCACATTTATAAATGTGTAAACTTAGGACCGAAGGCTCTCATGCACACAACATGTAATCTTAGGCTCAAAGGCTCTCATGCCCATCGGCAGTTAAGTCAATGACTCAAAGGTCTTATACCCGAAGGTATGCTAGCAGTCGCTACAATCCTAGTTGATTGAGCAACCTATCCATACTAGGTTGTCTAACTATATAAGCATCATTAAACTCATCATTTTTGTGTCAATTTAGGCATATATAAATTTTGCATCATTTATATCACATTGTCACATATGTTCATCTCATTGGCCATTTTAACTCATTAGCAAGGCCTACATATCATGCCTATAGTATGCATCATTTCATTATGCCCATAGCATGTTTTATTATGTTATGCCTATAGCATGTTTTATTTCATCTTATTATGTTGCCACTTAGGCTTACATAAGCTCAACATTATACAAATGACACATTTCTTAGGTAAAATCGCTATAATAACTCACTCAATTTCATAGCCATATTTCATACCATTTATTTCATTGTTTAACATGCTTCAACCATAGCCTCGCATTATTTAGTCATCATTCATAGCTAAGTGTGGTTCAAGTCTCAAACAAGAGTAAAGGAATGCATGTTCTCACTTATACCCGAATAAAACAAATTAGACTAAACACTTGATTCTCATGCCCAAAGATCATGTATCATTCAATTAACATAAACACAAGGGCATCAATTCATGTGTATTCACTTTCACAAGCTTTATTATCACACAATAATGTCATAAGACACATCCATGTATTTAAATTATCATTATTTCCTTAATTTGTCATTTATAGCACCATTAGGCCTTATGAGGCCATAACATATATCATACATGCACATTCTATTTATCACATAAGCACACACAGAATGGCATTCAAACCAAAATATGTTATTTAGACCAATTCCCATACATAATTCACAATACTCACATATAAATCAACATGCATGCATTTATTGGACTCCACATGTTTAAGGCCATAAAATCACATACATAACTCTTTTACAATCATAACATCATATTTAAATGCTCACACTCACATCCATTTACTTCAATTCTATCATACATGATCATGGTTATTTTATTATGGTTTAATGGATTATTATGGCCATATCACTACATACATGAGCATGCTACCATTTTAATGATTATTCAACCACATGATCACACCATTAGTCCCTTTTTCATCCCATTAATGTCACACATTACACATTCAATCATTTACTAATGATACCCACACCTATGTGCACATTAGCTACATATATCATACTAAAATTTACATTCATGAGTATTAAATCCTTTAAAGGCCATTATTACATAAATATCCATATTCATTATTCAATCATTGTTCATCACCTTAAAATTATCACACATAAGCCTAAACACCACACCTCAATTCCAAATTATGCCCACACAAGCACCAATTAAATATACACACACATTACATATATTTATTCATCACTCACACATTTAAGAACTAGCACATATATAGCACATACATTTTTGCCATTCAATATATTAACACATATATATATTTCATCATGTTCATGTGCCTATTTATGTATGACTACCATGTTTTGATTCCATTTTCACCTTAAGTGTGCCTTCTTTTATCCACACCATTTTCCTAGTCCTTAACTTCCAGCATTCCTATTGATAGTGTTGATTTTATCTCTTTGTCCGAATTTTTTGGCAAAAACTAAACTTAATTAGAGAAAACTCTCTTCTATAAACTTATATCCCTATGACTTAAATTTCATAAGAATTTTGTTTCATATTATTCTAACCAATATACATAAAGTTATGGCTTAATTACCCTTTACTGCGCTTGAGGCACTCTAACAGTTCCATTTTTCATCACTCAATTTTATCACATTTTTTAGCAGGTTAAACCTAGAATAAATTCAAGACTTCTACATCAAAATTTTAGTTCTATAAGGCTAGTTTCATTTGGTTTAAGAATCATGCATTTTAGACATCTACACTAGGAGTTATGGCTCTGTTCATTTTGGGAATTTTGCAAATAATGCAAATGCCCTTACTAACAGGATTTTTTGGGCACAATCTACAATCAATTGGGGGAAATGTTCTTCTAAAAAATTATAGCCCTATGTGTTAGCTTTCATTTGTAGTTAGTTTTATATTATTTTGATATCTATACAGAGAGTTATGCCTAAAATACACTTTAATGCTCTTATAAAAAAATCAGTTCTAATAGCCTAAACCCATTTGAGATTCATACTCTCAATTCCATTTCCCCATTATAAAACTCCAGTAGAAATTCTTCTAGCCCTAGGTCCTCAATAAATCCAACAAACTAAAAATTAATGGAAGATAATTCACTTACCTAAGAAAGGAATCTACTGCCCTTTTCTTTTCTTCTTCTTCTTCTTTCTTTCTTTCTTATCCCTCTTTTCATGTTTTCCTTCTTCTTCTTTCCCTTCTCTCTTCTTTCTTCTTTCTTTTTTCCCCTTTCCTCTTCTTCACATTTTCTTCTCCCTTTTCTCTTTTTTTTATTCCCTTGGCTAGCACCTCACATTTATTTAGCAAATTACCATTTTAATCCTTCCTTTATAGCTTATTCTAATCTAGACCCCTAAACTACATTTTTCTCATCCTATTTTATTTTATTTTTCCTTCTTTCCTAGGACCTGTGTGTTATGGGCCCACCACACTTCCACTGTGCTACTCTGATACCAAAAACTGTGACACCCTCACCTGATTCCGTGAGAAATTAGATAAGGGCGTGAGTAACCCCCTAAGGTCACCCTAATAATTTAACTTCTACTTTTGTAAACATCTCTAAAAATCTATGCTAAAAAACCAAGCAAATCTAATTAAAAATGTCAGTTTAATCTATACCTTTTTTTTTAGATTATACAGTTTTTGCCTTTAACCCCTCAGCGGGTTCATGTACTACACTACAAAGTCTGTGTTTTTCAACGTTAACCCTCTAGCGGGTTAATGTATAAATCTTCCTGATGATGGGTTTTTGCACTTTAACTCACCATTGGGTTAATATGTGACACCATAAAGTTAAACTTACTCATATTGCATGTCTCGAACACCATTGGTCAAAATTTTGGAAATTTACGACAATTCGGTTTGCGGTAGAACTTTAAAAATTTTTATATGGCTGCTCAGACCTCTAAAAATTGTCACATTTGTTTCTAAAATCCTCAAATACTTTTAATTAGAGGCACATCAAATTTCATAACTAAATTCCACCGATAGGATAGTTAACCAACTGCCTCAATTTACGTGTAAAACCTCAAAATTAAAAAAAATTTACAAATGACTCGAAATTCAAGATTTCTTTCACCAATGGCCTCAGGGGAATTTTTAACCTTTAGGGTATGGTATATTTAGGTCCATCCAGGCTCATCTCGGGTCATTCCTAGCTCGACTCAATCTAAGCCCATGGCCCACTTGCTTACAGCCTAAAATAATTTATTGGTTCTACTAAATTTTTAATTGAGGTCATTTTCACCCTTTTTAAGCCCCTTGAAGTTTATTGGGCAGTATGCCCTACCTCGAAACTCATACAGGTGACCCAGCACTCTAGGTACACATTCCCAGTCTCGATAACATTGTATAGTCGGGGCGTTACACCTATCATAAAGGGTTAATTTAGTGTGAGATTTAGTTGAAATTTGTTGAAGAAAACCTTATGAAGCCCTAAAATGGCTTCTTTCCTTTTCACGTAAAAGAGAAGAAATGGGTTTATATACCAGGAATCAATGGCTAGGATTAAATTTTAAAAAGAGATCGAAGGGTCCATATTAAAGCCTAAGCAAAAATCTTTTATTTCTTACTTAAATCTTCTCTTTATTCTTGTTTAACCATTCTTCCATTCCAGCATCAATTTACATATATTATGATGCCAAATAAACATACATATTATTTTTTTAAATGCCCTAAAAAATTCTTGAACAAAAATTAAGAAAATCGGATTAAAATTGCTACTTTTATCTTTACTTGATTTTCACATCATTTAATATTTGCCATGAACCCGCTAGTGGGTTAATATGCAAAACTACAAAGTCAAACTTTTAACATTAACCCTCCACTAGGTTAATATGCAAAACTATCTAATGATGGATTTTTGTACAATAGCCCATCACTGGGTTAATTACATATCTCAAAGAACTTCATAAAAATTCTAGATTATCCAGTTACACATCTGTAGGTTAATATAAAAAATTGCAAGGTTATACTCCCACTCTATAGAATTAATTTGACCTCAAATCTCAAGTAGCACTATTCACATCTGAAAAGTACTATTTTAAATATTGGGATTTTTAGGCATTACATTTCTTCCCCCATTAAAAGAAATTTTGTCCTCAAAATTCTTAAATAATCTAGCATACTTGCTTACTGACCTAGTACACAAACTTTACTTATCAGAGTTTGAAATCTCATGTAACCTTCTTGTTATTGGCTTAACTTATAACAATCTTATTCATCATCCAATTCTTAAGCTTATCCCTTATTAACTCATTCATTATATCTATTGTCCATACTTTTATCACTTCCTTCCTTAGGTTTTTTTCATATAGGTCATCCCTTCTTTTATGACTCATAATGTTTGCTTTCAAAATACTTCCATCACATCTACTTTAATCAAATCTTATTTCATTCATTTTTATAGTGTATCTTGTCCACTTCCTACTTTATTTAGGCAAAACACACATATACAATGTATATGTTGTGGTTATGCATTTATGATAATGTAAATGATACTAATGACATAATGCAGTAATGTACGGTTTTTTGTTTATGCTCAATGATATAATGTATAACCTAACCCAATGTCTCTTGCATAGGTTTCAAAAAGCCTTAAATCATAAGGGAATTGATAGGTACACTAGAAGAGTTAACTCCCAAAGACTTTGAACACTCCTCTATCACATATACTTTACAATCACTTTTCTTTCAACCATTCCCAACTGATGCTCGATATGTTCTCTTTAATTTTATAATCATTATGCTATCCTCCCTAATATTGTTTATAGCCCTTTATCTTAGCACGGTTCTCTTCTTCATATATCTTTTATTAGCTAACATCAAACCATAATCTGGGAATCTTATGACAATCCCTCTTTTACCTCTACTTTTTTATGATGTCATATAGTTTAGCTGTATCCATGTCCCTTCTGAGATAAAATAAACAATATGATATATCCTTGTCATTAGGGTATATACTCTATATAGCTTCATCTCCTTAGCACTCTTATATTCTTTATATACTTTCTTACTCTGTTGAATACCTAAGTCGGATATCTGATACCACCAAATATGACACCCCTTACTCGATTTGATCATTGGACCTGAATAAGGAGCTACACATAACCATCATTTATCTTAATACTTGTCTGGTTAACCTAAAATATTTCTTTATTTAACCAACTACATATCCTTATATCATAAAACTTATAAAAAGTAGTCCTAAGATGAAGACCTCATCTAGGGTTTATAAATGGGGTCTTCTTTTCAAAAATCCTATAACATAATGACTATACTGGGACACTATCCCAAATAGCAACTTGCATAAAAAAGCACTTCTACTACATCAAAACATATCTGGTCATCATGGTCTATCTGACCATCTAAACTCAACATTATCTTAATCACCAATATATAGGTGGATCCGTATCCATCTCACACACAAAACAAATCATACATACATAAAATCTCATAAATCATCATATATCAATACCCATCAATAACATACCCATATATATATATACATATTTCACAAGTTCACATAACTTTTAATACATTACAAGCCTATAATTTATACATTGGTATATATAGGAGTGCTTATGCACTCTTTTTTATACTTTATGTGTATAGCATAAGGAACTGTATAAACAACATCCTCTGCAAATAAACTTATGATCTCTATAGCCTGAGGTTTTTCCTTTTGAGCTACCTAAAATCTTGTGCATCGCAAACAAATGATGCACTAAGCTTTGCAGCTTAGTGGTGTATCTAGTACAGTATGACACATTCCTTTTTTTTTTCATTTTATGTTAAATACTTTAAATTAAACATTTATAATATTTTAGTCCACTATGTTATAAATCACTAATGCAACATGTGTTAAAAGGCATAGATAAATAGGACATTATGAAATATTAAAGATCCAGACATACATGATTTACGATATAGAACAAACATGCAAATGAACCATTGTCTACATGATTCATTCATAACAGCTCATACGTAAGCATAATAAATTCATATACCTAATGATTTCAAACATCATTTTTATGCTAGGCATAAAACTTATCATGCCTTGATTTTTTTTATTTTAGCTCATATGCATATCATGCAAAAAACATAATCAAAATAAATTTTATCTCATAAAATGATCATACATAACTTATCATAGGCCTATATAGGTATCGCAAGATTCATCCATAATAACTTAAAAGAATTCCTCACGTAAAATCGTCGGTCCATAATAAACATAAATGATTATTCATTTTTATGTACACATCCTTAACATTTTAACAAACTCACCATTCAACATTCGTGTAGAATTTTACTTAGTCTCTCTTATTTAAATCTTTAGGTTAAATCAATCATTTTATTGCCCATTCCTAAAAGGCAACTATCCTTAAACTGGATATTGGGATTACTAGGCCTGAAGGCCACATCAATCTATAGATTATTACTTGGACTTGTAGGTCTTATCAAACTGAAAATCATAACATGGACTCGAAGGTCTCATCAATCCAAATATCATAACGTGGACCTATAGGTCTCATTAATCCAAAGATCATAACATAGACTCATAAGTCTTATTAATCTATAGATTTTAACTTGGACCTATACATCTCATCAATCTAAAGATTATTATATGGACCTATAGGTCTCATCGCAACTGAAATTGTAGCACTCTTATACCTAATCATTAACCTGGCTTAAGTGCAGGATGTGATGTATCCGTTTCGATTATCTTATCTTTTAAAGTCATTAGCATACAATATTGGTTCGCTTAGTATAACCATTTTATCTAAATATTTATGTGTATCTAATGAAACTTCACATTATATATAACATACACACATTATATATATCCAATAGATGCGTAGTAAAACATCAATGTTAATAAAGTTAGTATTTAATAATTAATTATTACCATTACCATCTACAAATTTAACTTGCAATTAAAACAATCTAAAGCTATTGTCCTTTTATATTTATTAGTAATATAATCAGTAACATTGGTACACTAAATAAATAGACTTAATTTAAATAATATTTATTCATATCAAAATATAGGTACACTTTTAGCATGCGAATGATGCTCGTGATGGACTCTCCTTACCTCTGCTTTTAATCCTTCTGCTTTAACCAATGATGGGACTTGATCAACCACATCTGCCATCTTAACTATAACATCCCCTACCTATTCCTAAAGGAAATAGGCAAAGAGCATTACTTCCTGTGAGGTCACCCATCCTTGGACTTTCCTAGGGACCTTTTGTTTAACACTTATATGACTTTGACTAACTTAACCTTTTAGTGTTTCTATCTGAGTAATCTTTTATTACTACTTATTTTAGTTTGTTAAAGCTCCATATTATGATTGTTAATAATTTCCAAAAAATCGGGCAGCATAACAACTACCCAAATGACAGACCCAAAAATTTTCCTGCATGAAAACACTTCTAAAATAATTTCCAATCATACCCCAACTCTTGGACCCTTCTAGTCCCCTAAAACTAACATCAGTTATCAGTATAACAATATTTAAGGTCTCAAACCCACAAATAGATAGCCTTTAATAGGTATAACCAATCTATAACCTACACATTAGAACATCGACACATTGAGTATAAACTTAGTGGTGGAATAGATAAAATAAAGTATGTCACACATGTAAGCACACATATGAGTCATGTATACACATGCATTTATATATTATCCCATATGGTCATGCAACCTATCAATCTAGATGCTAATTACCTTAATTAATTATTTCCTACTCTTTTATTTAGTTAAGGTTCATATATGTAGTTCATGATTAAGTCTAGTATAGTTTAGGCCTATAATTGACAGATGATGCTTTAAGACACCAGATAGCTAGATCTATATTGTGTAGTGGCCTACATTTTAGACCTTAATAGCTACACCTACCTCGCCTAATAGCAGGGATCAATCCATAGATCTCCCAATACTGAACTGGCAGATAGTAGGGATTAGTCCATAGACCTCTCAATATTTGCAAATGGGATAG
>CANXYI010026433.1:0-13655 GCA_948208565.1 Hura crepitans
ATATTTTTTTGAAATATTTTATTCTGTTCGTGAATGGTGCCAAAAAGTCAATGATGGAATTTTGACCTAAAATTTTACGTGGGCCTTAGTCCCATTAATTGAGGATTTTTAAAACTAAAATGGGAATTTTTTAACACACAGAGAATATTTTCTGAATTTTCAAATCAAAAAAGTGACATAATATGGACATAAAGTATTTGGGGCCCATTTGGCCCAATTAAAGGTATTCAGCCCATCTAGTATAAGTCATTACACATGTGTAATCACCTCACACATGTGCAAGTCTCCCTCAACCTCTCTATTCCTGAGTAGCCAGTGCCATTAGCATGGTTTCCCTACCTTTTTTCTTATTTTCTCTCCTAAATCCCACCAAATTTCATCAAAATTTAATAAAATTAGGACCTCCATCATATAAAGACTCCAAATCTACCGTGAAAGTGAAGAAAGGAGCTTGAAATTGCATAATTCACCAAGTGCGTGAATAGTGCACAAAGTAAGCAAAAATCCTTCAATCTCATTTTTTTTTATTTTTGATATATGTAGCTTAGGCAATTCTAAGATTTACTATGGTTTTAGAATTTAAATTGGAGTTATAGGTGATTTTTAAGGATTTTTCTAAGCTAATTTTGTTGTATGTTAGGGTGAACATTTCAAGTGAGAGGGAGCAAACAATTCAAGGTTTAAGTGGTGGAGAAAGGGGTGTGAATACACCCTAGGTATGTGGATTAATTCAAGTTTATTCTATCATGTTTGATTGATTGAGTTTTGTGTGTAAAATTGTATGAAAACTTGATAAAATGGTGTATATGTATGTAATTAGGCAAATAGACATTATAATAGTATATTTGACATTAAATTAATAAGATTTGTAAATTTAATTGTGAAAGATTTCATATGTATAGGTTTGTGCTCATGGTGACCGAATTTTGTGTAAAAAGGGATATGGCATGTATAGTTCAGTATTTGTTATATTTGGTGTGCAAATTTAATGTGGTAATCACAACTAGAGTAGCTTAAAAATGAGTACATTATAATGCATAGAATTGCAATATTTTTGAATGGGAATATGTGACAAGAACTTAGTAAAATAGTGAGCTTTAGATTGGGTATGGAACATAGGAATAATGGGATAAGGAATTGATGGAAATAGAACTTGGAAAACATAGGCAATGAAAAGTGTAAAAGGCAAAATTGACCAAATGAATAGTAATTTTGTGACCGTAGGCAAAATTACAGTGTATCATGTAATATTGTTATAAAATGTAACATAATGGTATAATAATGATAACAACAGTTTAAGATGGATAATAGCCTATTAGTTAGACACCCACTGGATGGGTTGACCGGTCAACTAGGGGTAGAGCAGCTGTTAGGTATTCAGTCCTTCCGGGGCCTACTGCTAGGTTTTGGTTGTGGCGGGTGTAGCCGCTTAGGTTCTGTGATGAGCCACTGCACTATAGGGCATTATTATGGATTGGGATTTTTCTACGAATAGGCCCCTGAGTATCCACCATTGGTGCATATTACTATAAGGTGTAGGTACTATGGGTGGTTTATGGACGTGTCCCCACTATCTGCTATAGGGCCTTAAGCATTAGGGAAGGTAGGTACAGCTACGTAGGCCCTAAAAATGGGCCACTACACAGGACACATCCCGTTGTCCAGTGTCTTAAAGTGTAGTCTGTCTGGTATGAGCCTATAAAATAATAAATGACAGTGTGAAGATTTACAGATAAGTAAATATAAGAAAGTAATAAAGGGACTTAGAGTTATAGGAAAGACTTTCTGTGTGCGGAATATTGTATAGTACATTTTGCATGACATGAAATAGTATATTTGGTTTAATCTATCACTGAGTGTCATACTCAGTGTGTCAGTATTCCGATGCGCAGGTAGTCGACAAAGAGCAGTCCAGCATCAGACGACGTCGATAGTATAGCTGCCAGAGTCTGTTAGTACTTTTTGTTTACTTTTTGTCTTTTGAATTTAGAGTGCACTCATATATGTGTAGATATTATGGAATACAGGATGTATGTGTGAAGATCTTTAACTAACTGAATGTATGTACAGTTTTGCTTGTAATTGAATAGCTGTTTTTGCATGCTTGCGTGCTGATAGGTCTGTGACCCTGTGTTAGATTGTTGAATATATTGAGATTGACTATGATTTGGAAGACTAGAGGGTCCCGAATGGGGTATAAGGTTGAATAGATGAATTAGAAGTGTTTTTCTGTGCAAATAAATTTTGGATTAATTATCAGGGCAACTGTTATGCTGCCTGATTTTTAGTAGTTCTCTAATAGTGCCTAATAGGGTTTGTAACGAACCAAGATAAATAGTGAGATAAGAAGAATTAACCAGAATGGGTTTAACACTAAGTTAGTCAAACTTGGTCAAAGATGAGTTAAAGTTAAACGAAAAGCTCCTAGAAAAATTCTAATATGGGTGATCTCAGTGGAAAGTAGCACTTCCTGCCCGTTTTAGGTAGAAATGGGTAGGAAGTGTTACAATATCGCTAATTATTACCAACAGTTATCCACATATATGAATTTTCTAAACTAAATTTACTTTTTAATTAAAAAATTAACAGTAATAACTCAATTTTTAGAAAGGTAAGGAAAAAAACGAATCAAAAAGAAATAATAAAATTGAAAATAAAATAAGAGTTTTTAAAATTGTCCATTAGACAATATTTGGTATGTAGTTGATTTTTTTTATTTAATTAAGGTAATTAGATTGTTATTAAAAAATTTCAGTTATAATTAATTCTTTAATTTTTTTGTAATTATTTTTATTTCTCATATA
The DNA here is from genome assembly GCA_948208565.1 of Hura crepitans. NCBI lineage: Eukaryota > Viridiplantae > Streptophyta > Magnoliopsida > Malpighiales > Euphorbiaceae > Hura > Hura crepitans. Next base: position 2,805 of record CANXYI010026433.1, read on the forward strand.
TGTCTTTTACTCTCTCATCTAAAATTCAATTCTTGCATTTCTTTAGTACATTTTTATTTCTGTTTTGTTCTCAACATTGAACCAAAGAAATTGTTCAATGAGGTGATTAATTGTAAGGTTTTTTCTCTCTTTCAGTAAATTATTATTTCTGTTTTGTTCAACATTGAACCAAAAAGATTGTTCAATGAGGTGATTAATTGCAATATTTTTTCTCTTTCAATTTTGTTCATATTTTATTCTATGTACTGAACTTTATTCACTATGAAATTGATATTTTTCTTGTAATTTTTGTTCGCTCATTTTTATTACATAATAAATATAATTACTTTTTTTATAATGATAACTATGAAGTGTGATTTTAATTTTTTAGAATTTTCAATATTTCATTTATTTGTCATTCATCGATCTTGGTATAAGTAATTATCTTTTATCTATTAAATTGGTATATTTTATCTATTTATGATTTTAATTATATCTTTTATTTTTTATAGGAATAATAAAATAAGAGAAATTCAGTGTAAAATACAAGGTTACAAGAGACAAGTTTGCTTGTATTTTAAATATTGAAATTGTTAGAATTATTATATTTTTGTTTATTTAGAATGTGAGTTTTTGTAAGTAATTTTTTATATATAAATTATAAGCAAATGTTGATTACTATATTTGATATATTAATCCATTTTATATTTTATCATACATGCTTTTCTTTCATATATAATTTTTGAATCCAAATTCCATTGTAAAAAATATCAAAATTTGAGAGCCAATTAGTAAAAAATGTGCATTTAAAGAAAATAAATTTTATTATTAGAGATACCATTTATATAAATTTTCATATTTTTTATTATTCTAATTAGATATTAGATTATAATGGATATATAATAAAATTAGCATGACAATTTTTTTATTAAATGTATCAATTAATTTAGAACAATTTTATAAAAATATATAGTCAAATTATGATCTATTGTATGAAATGTGTTGTAAATTATGTGACCCTTTTATAACTTTTCTATATGATAATTTTAAATTTTTTCATGCATTTTAAAATGCGTATAAATTTATTGATGAATTAAAAGTGTTAAGAAGTTAAAATTATCCACACATAGGTCTTATATTATAAAATCATATCCCAACGCCTAATTTAATAATGCATATGACAATGCTTTTTAAAGTGCTAGCAAATTATTTTAAGATAATAAAAAGCGTCATTAGATGCAAATTAAAAGTATAGTTAAACACTTATTTAACCATTTTTATAAAGAAATTTAAATAATATTTTTTAATAAAAAAGTCTCATAATAATGCTAGCATTCAAATAATAGCAATATTTATATTTTTATATTTTTTTCCGAGAATCAAGAGAATATATTTTTTAATTAACTACTAAAAAATATGATAATTATTGCTAATTTATATCTAGGATTTTCAGAAAGTTAAAAATACATAACTTTCACATTTGTTAGAACTTGATTTTTAATTGAAAAAATAATATTGTATTTTTCTCATTTAAATTATCGCCTCTCTTATATGAATATATTCATTCATATATCAAGATACAAGAACCCCATTATCAATAATTAAAATTTTTTTTATTTTCTTCAATTGAAATCACATAAAATCACAAATTATCTTAAAGAGTTATTGTATTTATCTAATTATTATAATAACTTCCAATAGTTTTTATCTAACTCAAATTTTAAACTCTCCTAATATCTTTTAAAAATTAAAACCAAAAAATAATACAAATAATCTTGAAAATTTAGAATATGAATTTATTTTTATTAAAACAAAATGAATGGATAATGTATAAAAATATACAAAAATTAATAAATAGGTAAATTTAATTAAAATCTTACTTTAGAGCTATATAATTATAGTTAACTTAAAAAAGACTTATCTAATAATTTAAGTTTAGCTGAATATAATTTATTTGTTTACATTATAAAAAAGAAACGTAAAAGCTTTATCTTATTATTTAATTCATTAATTTGTCTTCAGGTCATTCTCAAAATAATTTTGAGAAAATAAAAATTAATAAAATTATAGGATAAAAGATAAGTATTTCATTCTAAATTAATGACAAAAAGAGAAATAATTTTCTCAAATGAGAATATTTTTTAAAAATCTCTTTAAGAGTGTTATTTTTAAATTATAATAATTATCTAAACATTGCGTTTTTCATTTTGGATTAGGAGTAGGACTTTAATTCTAATATATCTATTTATATTTCAACTTTTGATTTTATTAAAAAAAATATAATTATTAATAAATAAAGTTGATATGATTTTTGTTAACTATTATAGCACACTCTCTGTAAAAATTTATAATAAATATTTTTAAATTAATAAAAATATAATTATCTCAAAGAAGAGAATTCCTTAAACTCTCTTCATCCACTATTAATTTAAATAACATATTTTTTATGCCAAATATGTATGTGAATTTATATATTGTGATAATAAATTTTATTGTACGCATTTTATTATAATTGTGAATATAAATTAAAAGTTTAAAACTAGAATTTATGAACAGAAATAAACTTTTTAAATTGTAGTGAGAGCCTCTTTTAACTATGAAAGCAATATTTATATTCGCAATTTACTGCTAATTCAAATTAAATTTTTTATTTTGCCATAATATGCTAAATTAATATTAAAAGCAAATAATTTTTATAGTGTATAATTGAAATAATACATAATAAATCAATCATACAATATAATTCTCTAAAAAGACAAATGATAGTGATAATAATAATTCTTAATAGAACTATGATACCACATAATTATTTAAATTTTTCATTTGGATGAATTTAAAATGATAGAGATGAAAAAGTAAATTATGTTATAATAGATAATTATTGTACTATATATTTATAGATGAATCATATTCAATTGAATACTCATATTAGAAGTTTTGAATTATTAAATAACTATTATATTATATCATTAAACTACTATTATATTATTTTTTTAAATATACATTATATATGTTATTTATTAATTTAGAATAATTATTTGGCCTTATCATTATAGACCTATGTATGTATTTTAATTTGACATGGGAGATTTAAGATTATTATTTTTTGAACTTGTCTAAAATTATATTTTAATTATTAATTATTTATATTAATTAATAAAATGAAAAAAAGATAATTAATTATCTCAAATTATATATATATATATATATATATATGAGTAGTGAGAAGGAAAATGAAGTGTCATTCTTTCAAATTGCTATTTGGAATGATATGGAGGAGAGAAGTACTATGACGTTGAAGTGGATCAATAGAAATGAGTATTTTAAAATTTAATATTTAAACATTAATTTTAATTTCGTCTTATTTAATACAAGTTAAAAAATTCATATTTTTACATATTCTCTCTATAATAATTATATTTTCATTTTTCAACATTTGCATTTTTTTCTTTTTCTATAAAAATTTAAAATGCAAGATTTATATCTTCAAATTAAACACAATTAAAAAATATAACAAACTATAAAATTAGAACTTTTATGGTAGAAATAGCAAAAAATTATACATTTTTTGCGAAATTTTTTTAAAGAATGACATTAAAAAATTTAATTACAAAAATAAAAGAAGATAAATATGATGTAAAGATTCACAAAATTTATTTTTAGATGTAAATAAAATTTAATTACAAAAATAAAAGAAGATAAATATGATGTAAAGATTCACGAAATTTATTTTTAGATGTAAATAAAATAAAATAATAAGAAAAATAAAATTTAATAAAAATGATTAAATGCGACATATAAAAAAGGGAGAAAAAATTTTTTTTTCTCCTTGATATTAATATATAAAATTAAATTTAATTCATAATTTTGACAATTAAAAATAAATTATGTTATTTATCAAATATGTAACAATAATATGTAATTAATTAATTATTCTATTATAAATAGATGAATACAATATGCTTATATAAGGTAACACTTCTTCATTAAAACAAAGAAAAATAGCAACAATTATAAGTTAATAAGTCTAAGAAAAAGGGTATTAGTTAAGTCACTTAAAAGTAAAAAAAAATTGCATGAGAAGTAAGGCCATGCCGAACTAAGAGCATATTTTGAGTGATGACATATATTTTTCTTGGCAATCTCAATGAATAAATAATTTTTCCTATATTTATTAGTTTTTTTATTCTATATTATTGAAACTTCTCTTAATTAGTATTAATTGAATATTATGTACATGAGTAATCTTTACTTTTGATGTGACTATTTTTTTAATTCATTGAATATTATAAATTTATTAACTCAATATAAGCATTTCTAATTAAAGCATATTTATAATTTTTTTTGTTATTATTCTATATTATCATTTTGGTCTGATATTAAGATTAAAGCCTCTATATACATTTAACCATGATAGATGAATACAATAGTATTAATATTATTAATTTTTAAAAAAGATACTAAATTAATAAAAAAATCGATATTATGTTGGTTTAAGTGGTTAAATATTTATTCTTTTTTAAATATGATATTAAGATCACTTATTTTTAAATGGAGAAATTAATATAGAAAAAAAAAATTTAGTCCTATAATTGATCGACTTAATTTGAATCAAAATAATTGAAGTATGAAAATTTCAAATATTAGATATTAGACAAAAAAAAAATGGACCCTAAAAAATGACAATATAAATTAAAATTAACTTTGTGATTAAAATTGGTGCTTTTTAAAATGCAAATATTTAATGGTATAGATACTTATTATTTTGTTATATAAAAATTTTTCATATTGGTAATAGTGGCTATGTACAAATTAGTATCATTATATATTTTTTTGATGAATTATGCATCATGTTATAAATATAGTCTCGATGTAATTATTAAAATTATAATATATTAATTACATGAATTAAAGTTTTACATATAAAAAAGTATAAAATTTTATTGCTAATTTATTTTATTAATATAAAAAATAAAAATCGATATTCCATTGGTTTTAGCGGTTTAATATTTATTCTTTTTTAAGATCACTTATTTTTAAATGGAGAAATCATATCATTTACTTTTAAATGGAGAAATCAGTATTGAAAAAATTTTAATCATATAATTGATTGATTTGACTTTAATCAAAATAATTAGAGTTTGTAAGTTTCAAATATTAGATGTTAGACAAAAAAATAAACTCTAAACATGATGATATAGATTTAAATTAACTTTGTGATTAAAGTTAATGCTTTTTGAAAATGCAAATATTTAACAGTATGGATACTTACTATTTTATTATACAAAAATTTTTTACATTAGTGATAGTGGCTATGCACAAATTAGTATCATTATATTTTATTTGATGAATTCCATCATATTATAAATATAATATTGATGTAATTATTAAAATTAGAATATATTAATTACATGAATTAAAATTTTATATATAAAAGATATAAAATTTTATTGCTAGTTTATTTCATTAATAATAATAATAAATAATTACAGTTTATTGTCAAGTGGCACATTCATTTTTTTTATAGATGAATAGTAACAAAAGGAAATAATTTTTATTAAAAAAAATTGAATGGCAATTACCTCATAAATTAGTTAGAGGTTAAAATTTTTAATGGTTGAAATTTAATATTTGAAAATTTTAAATTGATTCTAAATTGTATTATATAATGCGTACAAAATTAGTTCTCTTATAGTGATTGAAAAAAAAGACTTAATTATAATGTTAAAAGAAATTTTTAAAAAATTATAAGTAAAATAGAAAATAAAATTTAAATGAGATTAAAAAAAATGACAAAACTCACAGACTTAAGAATATGAACGAATTGGTAATAAACAACATTAATTAATATGAGGATCAAGTAGATAAGAGAATTGCTAAGGAGAGAAATATTTGCTATTTTAGAGCATTTAAAAAAGGGCAATGTTATCTTTTTATACAATTTGGCCAAATTATATAGATTATATTTTTTTTGGCCCATGAACTTTTTCTTTTATTTAATTCTTTAATATTTTACTTCATTAAATGCATTTATTTATGTTAGGATTGTTTCTTAGCGGTGTTTTTGAAACGGATAGTTTGATTTCATAAATGTTATAAAATAAAATTTTTTAAATAGATCAATCAAAAATTTGAATAGGTCAATTAAAGAGAAAATATTTATTTTTTACATTATTTTAACTATAATATATGCAAAGCATGATACTAATAGTATAAAGCATATGTGAAGAGTATGCAAAAATAGTAAACTTAATGGCGAATAAAGTATCTAAAATTATTAATAATAAAATTATTAAAATGTAATTTAGAGTTTTTAATAATAAAATTATTAATTTGACACTAATAATAAAATTTATAAGTGAGAAATGATTGGATATATTGGGTTTAGACCAAATTATAAATGAATCAAAAAATTATGCGTCGGGACGAATTGGTTCATTAATCTAAACGAGCCATAAAAGGGTTATGACTTAAACGTTTCAAGTCATATAACATTATTTTTTTAAAAAAAATTATTAAAAATAAAAAAATATATGTATAACCCATAAAAATAATTATTTTCACAATTTATATTATATAAAAGTTATAAAATAAGGAAATAAATGGATTATGACCCAAACGGATCCAGTTGGGTCAAGTTATTTTGTGAATCAAATGAATCAGGTTATAAATAAGTCAAATAATGAATCGGGTTTGATTTTAGTCAATTTTTCAGATTAAACGGATTGGATTCACTAATCAAGTCAATTTTTACTACTCCTAATAAAATTATTAGCTTTTGTTACCAAAATATATAATCTGAAAATGAGATTTTCAATATGGCTATAACTTAACTATATAAAAAAGAGAAATAGATTCAAATGGATTTTAACCATTTCGTTGCTTCTTAGTGTACTCAATTTTTGGATATTAATGGAATTAATATGTTTTTATTTGACAAAAAATCATAAGCATTCATTGAAATATTTGAGAGAATCAACTCTTTCTTTCTTTTAGTGATTTTTCAATTGTTTGGATATTCTATTTTAACTTTAATGACATAATTAAAATAATTTTCAAGCCTCTTTTTTTGGAAGCTGAAAAATAAATTTAAATTATGTTATATTTCAATTAGTGTCAATTTAATTTAAATATAATTTAATAAAAAATCAATAATTATCCTTTATTTTGATATAATTAATTTTTTAAAGTTATTACACATGGCCTAGGTTGTAATATTAGTATAGTCTCTTAAAATCTCTATAAAAGCTTTTATTACTTATAAAAGTACGGTATTATAGACGAATTTTTTTGACTAAAATGTCCATATAATTATATTTAATCATCGTTAAAAATTTTTATTTTTATATAAATTATTAATATTTATTATCATTCACATTTATTTTTTTAAATAGAAGATATATTATTAAATATTATATTTAGTAAAATATTTTACTAAAAAATTATACATTTATTTAGATTATTAAACTTATTTAATATAATATTTATATTTTTACTTTAAATTAAAAATTCTCCATATAGATGCCATTTTATAAATATATTTTTTATCGAATTACATCAATGTATATGTTATTTTGTCATTAGTAAATAGGACAAGTGTATCTAATTTCTTTAATTAAGAGATACTACTAATTTTTCGATTCTTTTTTGCAATCATCACTTTAGTATAATTATAATAAAGATTTTGTAAAATTAACTTTAGCTTTAATTTGAATAAAAATATAGAAAATCTATAAAAATTTTCATTAAATGAATAATTGAACTAATATTAAAATAATAAAAATTCAATTTATTTAGTCTTTAACGCATTTTTTTTATAAAAAAAAATATTGATAGCATGTTGAGTATTTTCATCTTTTCACAACAAGTTTGATTATGATTAATTATATCCCTATTATTAGAGATTGTTCTATAGTGACATTATTTTCTTATCAAATATGTATAAAAATAATTAAAATATAAAAAATTATTTATAGTATAAATATTGAATTTTACTAAATGGAAAATAATGTAAATATAGAAAATTAATTAGTAGTTGAGTAGAGTTGGAGTTAAAAATCAAAATATGTATTATTCAATTTTCAAGTTTACTATACATGCGAGTGATGAAGTAGTGCATTCTGCTGACCAAAAAATAAATCATGTATTGAAATTAGTATCAATAGACATTTTTAAAAAGATAATAAAGCATTTATGAAGAATAAATAGTTGAATAAAATTATTGAATTATTTAAGTAAAATATTGGATAAAAGAAATTATTTTTATCATAGTAAAATTTAATTTAAAATAATTAAATATTTATTAATAAAAGACATTAAATTTTTTAAAATTTACAAATAATTTTGATAAATTAATTACATAAAAGTAATTAATTAATTATATTTTTACAAGAATATATATACTAAAAAATATTAAACACATAACAATTAATAATCATAAAATTATCTATTTAAAATTTAAATTTTTTTATTAATTATCATACGTAAAATTAAATTTAACATAGTTAAAAAGATATTAATAAGAGACATTAATATTTACAAGTGGATAATAATTTTTATTTTTGATAACTTTATAATTATATCACAAAAATAAATCAAATAATTATAAAAAATTATACCTAATTTAATTAATCACATTTTAAAAATATAGATATTAAATTTTAATTAAAAATATTAAATACGTGCAATGCACCGGTTACTAGCGTTTAATCGTTAAATTTTAATTAAAAATTATCCAAAAATTAATGATTTTTAGCCGTTTCTTTCTTTTTTTTAAAAAAAAAAAACCTTAATTTCGTTTACTTTATAATACACCAGAAAAAAAAGAATGCATAACATATACTGACATTTAAGACTTATTGCCACGTAATTCAGATTCACTGAAAAGTAAATTACATGATAATTTAATTTGAACATTAAAATTTGATAAATTCCTTGTAAAAAATTGATGGAAGTTCGAATCTGATATTTGTATCTTCATTGTGAATAAAATAATTTTTAAATTTGGTGTTAGAAAAACCTTCAATTATAATTTTTTTTAATACAAGTATAGCGATAGAATCTGATATTTGTATCTTCATTGTGAATAAAATAATTTTTAAATTTGGTATTAGAAAAACCTTCAATTATAATTTTTTTTAATACAAGTATAGCGATATGTACTTATTATACTCTTTTTTTTTCTTAAAATACTTTTTGTATTTTTTTTTTGCTTTTTATAAAGTTGATTTTATTGCATTTAACTTTTTTATATTATTTTAGCAACTAAATATTAACGCGAAATTGATAATTCATATTAGCTCTACATAAATTTTATATCAACTACAAAAAATTAAATAAAATAGATTTTTTTAAGAGGCAATGAAAAGAAAAATGTAGAAGTGATGATTAGATACATTCAATATATTGAATACATCACATTTGCAAAGAAACAATATTATAATTTGATTCAATTGTTAAGAATTGTACATTTGATATATAGATTGATAAAAAAATATATGTAAAAGTAGTGAAAAAAAAGACAGGTATATATATATATATATATATATATATATATATATATATATATAAAGCATGCTAAATTTAATTTTTATATTTAACACATTAAATGTAACTACTAAAATTCAATCTTATTTATGGTGTGGTTGTATATGCTGCACATGTTGCTTGCACCCAAGTGTCCTTGAAAAAAAGAAGAGGAGGCTTTTTCTTGAAATTTCTAATCGAGCAGTAGTCAATAATGGTGTTCAGGTTTTCAGTGTGAATGACTGAAGTTACAATTTTTTCTTCTTTTTGCTTGCTTATCACCTGACTTTAATTTTTAAATTATTGAACCACTATTATTGTCTTTACCTCATTTTTTCTCTCGCCAGCTTGTATAAAAATATATTGCCATTTATTGGTCACATCCTTCTCCTCAATGTTCCTGATTAGCATTTGACTAACACAAAAAAATTCTCTTAATAAAGTTATTTATATACTAAATCAATAAAATACTATTATATAAAATAAAAAGTGATAATCAATTTTATTGGTATAGTAATAATTTATTAATTTAATACATGTACTTGCTCTATATAATTCATTTTATTCAATTAATAATAGTACTCTTAATTGACAAAAAAAAAATAGAATGAAAAGAATTAACATTTCTGTAGATGGACATGATGGTTTTTGATAGTCACTATTTGGCTTTACACCAAAAACTACTTATCTTTTGCTAAAAAAAATTCTAAATAGATATCTTATTTATATTATTATAATATATTTTTTTATATTCTAATATTTATTAATTATGCATCATGCAACCAAGCAAAATAAATATAAACTATTTATGTCACTTTTGTATACAAAGAAAAGTAAATTGCAATAATTAAAAATTCATAATAAATAAAGCATATAATATACAAAACATTGTACATTCATAAAACTGGTTATTTATAGATTGAATAATAACATGACAATTACTCGTAATTCCTTAGAAATTGATCATAATTGCGCAACTCACATCTATAAAAGATTGGTCTTTTATTAAAACAAATTTTATTGTGACTTTTATTAAGGAAAAATCAAAATTATTTCATTTGAAAGCACCGAATTAATTATCCAGAGAAGTTGATGTGAGTGTTTTGACGTGTAAAACGAATTAAAATAAACTACTTATTACAACCATAATAAAAAAAGATACATAAAACAAATAAGCCAAAGTGAATAAAGTATATAATAAAATATATCTCTGCCGAATGTTGTTGAGTTCGTGCGGACTCATTTGATCATCATCGACAAGTATGACACATGACTAATATTATAGGATACACGTTATTTATGTGTTACAACATTGTTACGTGGATAAAGATAATAAATAATGCATGC
>CANXYI010026601.1:0-13599 GCA_948208565.1 Hura crepitans
GGTTAGGTAACAGGGCAGCCGTTGTGCTGCCCGAATGTTAAGAAATGTCTGGTAGCGCCTGATGGCGATACTCCTGGATTACAGATAGGCAGTAGTGGCACACCCTACCGGTTCAGGCAAGATGGGTAGGGGGTGTTACATACCGAGAGGATTGTAATACATCCTAGTGGACCACTTACACCTTGCCTTTCCCTTTACCCTAAGATTTCTTAGGTTTTACTATTCACATAATAGGAAAGATTTCATAAAAATCATATAAAATCATAGAGGCAATAAAAAATCAATCCAACTTGATAAATGTGCTCTTAGGCACTGAGAGGACACTAGAAAAATACTGGAGTTTGAAAAATCTTACCCGAACCAAAGATGGTTACTATTTATCGAGTATAAAAACTAAGCAATTCTTTCAATTTTCTTTGAATTTTTCAATTACAATGGGTATTAGAGGTAATGAAGGCACTTATATAGTGTTTACTTGGATCAAATCAAGGTTAGAATGAAGAAAAAGAAAACAACCATGGAGGTTTCCTCCATTTGAAGTTGTCGGCCACAAAAAGAGGGAGGGAAGAGAGAACTATTCAAGGTTTGACCCAAAAATAAGCCATTTGACCCTCTATATACTTTTTTTAAAAAAATCCATTTAATTTTCCTTTTTCTCCTCTCTTTCCTCCCTTTTTCTTTCTTCTATTTTAACCTTAATTTAATCTCAATTAATCATGCAAAAATTCAATTAATTTAGCCCTACAACCTTCTAAAAATCAGAGCTTAAAAAAATGAGAAAAATCAAATAAAATTGTTAGTTTTTATCATCCTGATTTTCGTAAATATACTTCACAATATCCAAATTTTTAATTCCAATGCCAACAGGCTAATTAGAATTTTTAAGTATTAAGTTGTATTAATCCCAAAATTTTGTGAACAACTTTTTGAATATTTTAAGGTTTAGCTAAAAATAGGTCACTATTCATGTGACACTTCCATAAAACTCAATTGTCATAATTAGCCACCTCAATGACTTTATTTTGACTTCAAATTTCACCCAAAATTATTTTATAGTTAATATTTTATTCAGTAAAAATAATGCCTTCGGCCTCGAGAAAATACTATTCACATCTTGGGAAGTACTATTCATAACACCAGGATTTTTCAAGCGTTACATGCTCAATCTAGAGAACTCCTTCTCATATTCTGCAATTGATCGTCCCCTTTGTTTAACATCTAGAAATTCTTCTCTCTTTTTGTCTACATAAGTCTCCGTGTTGTATCTTTTCTTAAACTCCTATAAGAAAAATTCCCAGGTCGTGACTATTGAAGATTTACGTTCTAGAATCATTTTCCACCAAAGGTATGTCTCCGCCTATAATAGTAATGTGGCACAAATTAGACACTCTTTTAGAGTACATTTTAGTTGCTCTAGAATCCTTTCTATTATTTCTTAGTAGTATTCTACCTTAGCTGTATAATCTATATCTACTCCCTCAAAATCAATAACTCCCATCTTTTTAACTAGTTCTAGATAAGTTTTTCTCGAGTACTTATGATATAGTTGTAGCTATTGTATTAGTGGCTGTGGCATTAGTGGAGGTTCTAAAATAGTTGTTGCAATTATATATCTCAATAGGTCTTCCATTTGTTGCATTTATAGTGGTGGTGCTTGTGCTTATGCCAACTAGGGAAATACAGATTGTGCTATATCACTAGGCATTAAGGCTTCTACATGTGCTAGCTCATTAACTATTTCTAAGGCATGACTTTGCACCTCTTCTTCTTCACTAGCTGACAATCTTGATTCACTCATCTTTAGTCTATATCAAGAAACAAACTTCAGCTTTAAGCAGTGCAATATCATGTGATCTATATACATATAAACCTTATGGCACTCATATGAAATCTAATGCACATAGAAATGCCTAAACCAAAGCTCTGATACCATTAAATGTAACACCCCTCCCTAGACTCGGTAGTTGGATTCAAATGAGGGATGCCACATTGTGACACCTTCTACTCAAATAGTTACCAATTTGAATAAGAGATGATATGAAAACCAACTTACATTATCTTTACCATTATCTTCTTAAAACCTTTTAATATAGAAATCATACATACTATCATAACAGACTTATTGCAATAAAATTTTGATAGCATAATAGCTACATCATGAAGTATCCCTAAATAAAACCTACAGAAAATAACACTTTTATATCGTCTTAATTATTAATCAATGACCTGGAACCTTTTGGTCCTTATCTCATCTCAACATCCCAAGCAGTCATATCACAACATGTAATCTTATCCACACACACCTATGTAATATAAGTTTACATCCTAACATACCATTTAACATAATACATATCATAATATTCTAGTCCTATTATGTTTACATATAAGTGTTGACTACTTATAATATTACATCACTATAAAACCAAAATATACCAAAACACTTGTGAATATCTCCTCTACACTGTACTGCTATTGTTGAAGCTAGCTATAGATGTCTATTTATTACCTATGCATCGAAAAATATGATGCGCTAAGCATAAAGCTTTGTGGTGTATTCAATAAAATATGCTTGCACACATATACACATAAACACACATTAAGCATGCAATGCCACACAGTCATAACATACTAAATGCACACACATTATTATGCTCATTATTTACTTACTTATGCTTTTCACATTACCTTATTCCAATCATAACATATGCCTACTCATTTTTATGTTTGTTAAGTCCTTTAATCATTTTATAATATGCACAATTCTAGTTTCTTAATTAACTAGCTGATTAGCCCATATATGACAAACACGAATCCTAATACTAGATATTGGGATCATGATATGTAATGGCCCACATTTTGGACCTAGTGGCTACTACACTAGCATAATATGTTATCATAAATGTGCATAGATCCTATTAAACCTCCCCATGGCTACACCCATATGAAATTATATGTAGTGGTTTTGTTAGACCTACCAGTAGCTGCACTCGCATAAATCATCATGATATGTTGATATATAATGGATTATAGCAACATACGATACATGTATGTGTAGTGTCCCAAATAGACCTGATAACGATTGTACCTAGATGAAATAACGTCAAATGTTAGTAGCTGCTAACTTCCTAGTTGACTGATCAACCTATCTAGTAGGTTGTCTAACACATATGGGCTTTCAACACTTTACATTATACATTTTTACATCACATAATCATTATACATAACACATGATCATATTCATGTCTTTTTTTAAATAATTGGTACCAATATGGACCAGTCATTTTTCTCATTAGATGCCTCATGTTCCACATTCAAAGTTATCGTTACAATTACACATACATTACAACTTATATTTCATCACATCATGCATACAACCTATACATGTGCACACAACAATGCATACACACAACACACATATAATGTACCATATTTCCAACATATTGCATTCCTTTCCATTAAACATTATTCTAACATGATTAATTATCCAAATGTAGCTCAATTATATGCATTTACCTATATTGTCCAAAATTATCATTTTGCCTTTTTTACACATTCGATTAAGTGTACATTGCTTCCATACACTTATTTTATCATCATTTCTTCATTTGTTTTCAATTATTTAGCATATATTAAACCTTATTATACCTTTAAAATTATTTTAAGACAATTTAAACTACTAAACTTACAACGTCCATAATAGGTATACAAACTAAAAAAGCACAAAAATGCAAAGTATACACATATTTTATTGAATACACTTACAAAACGATTTCTCAGTGTCCCGAATATCACTTTACTGCTTCTCTTTGCCATTAGCTTGCCTCTCATCCACTTTCTCTAAATTCCATGATAGGTAATAGGCTAGAAAAATTCATAGAAAAATCTACACGAATCAAAACTCAAAAATAACACCCTTACTTAATTTCGACCACCCGTAATATCATAGAAAAATGTTAAAACCCCAAAAATATGCTTTCTTTTGGGTTTTCAAAATCCTAACTTTGAAATCTCTTTTTTTGCTACATAAACTCCTTTTTCTCATGAAATAAACATTGAAATAGGAATCTAGATGCAACGACGATCGATTTGAGTATAATATTCAGGGGTTTCTCACATGTTTTTGAGTTATTTGATGAAAAAATAGGCGAGGGCTTTCTCTTGGGTATGGCATTAGCTACAACATGGGAGGAAGAAGATGAAATGGTTATCTAATGTGTTACACTCACATTAGATCACATATATATATTAAACACACGGATGACCACGATTTAATTAGTTAATGATCCAACAATCATTTTTTTCATAATTATGGTTTAATCTTTAAAAAATTATTCTTAAACTTTATGATAACCAAAATTACTTTTTAAGACACCAAAAATCTAGAATTTTATAATTATAGGACTTCTCAAAGTTCGTGCCAAAAAGCCAAAAGAAACATGCTTAACTTTCAATTGTGTAAACAAGAAATTAAAAAAAAAAACTTACCAATGTTAGAAAATTATGATTTCTTCACCATTATACTAGTTAGAATTTTTAACCTACTACTTATACCATTTTTGGGTTAGTCTAAGTACATCTTGACCTTTTTATATCATAGCTCAAACTAAAATCACTATCCACTTGATATCTATGTAAAAGAATTTTCTAATTCAGTGGCTACTTTCAATTCTTTTGTTTCATGCCTTATTTTACCCTTTGAAGTTTCATGACTAGTATTCCCCCTTTAGGTCACTTTAGTGGGGCCTACTACTTAGGAACCCTAATCATAACCTTAAAAGTACTATTCATAAAGCCAAGTTTTACAAGCATTACATAAGCAATATGCTTAGTGGTGTATTCAAAATTTACGAACAATGCATGCATAAGAAAAATTAAGAGATAATTAAATTTATTTATTTGTATGCTCATAAATATGCTCTTCCTTGATATATTATCAAATTTAATAATTATTAATGATCTTTATTATCTTTTTGATTAATCTCATAAATTAGGAGTATATTAAAGCTTTTAATTATTACTAACTCTTAAACATACTTAAGAAAGTTATGAATGCCCTAGATAACCTTATATAAGATATTATTGGAAGGATAACGGGATCCATTGACATATACGATAGTAAAGTGTAAGTGTCAAATATTTCATATAACATATATATGGCATTACATGACAAATACCAAATATGAGTTTGCATCCCAAATTTCTACATATAAGCACCATGGTGCAAATTAAATATACAGCTGTGAACAAATATTCCATAGTTGACTAATTAACCTATTCTAACTTTAATATGCTATTTAGGCTTATCTGGGCATTGTTTATTTAAGCAAATATTAAAATTATTATACTTCTTAATAATGATGATTTTTTTTGAAATTTATTTCATAACTTAATTTCATATTATTAACCTATTCATAATGAAAAAATTTATATGCTTTCATATGTTTTTTTCATAAATAAGCATAATCATTTAATTACATTGTTACTCATTATGATATATATTCTTTTAAAGTTACATATACTTACATTTTAGTTTCCTACCATTCAACCATATAATTTACTGTACATGTGTATACTTAATTTGTGTACAATTTTATATACATGTATTCATTTATGTATATTAACATAATAATATCTAGTTATATCACCAAAATACTTTAGAAATTCTCATGTTCTATTTTTGGCGAAGCCTAAATTTCATAGATAATTATTTCAATTCCCCTATTTTAGAACCTTTCTAAATTTTATTATTTATTATAACATTATTTACCTATTAATTCATATAAATGGCCATTTACTTATTATTTCCCTTTAACATGTGATTTTTGGCCTCAGCTAGAATTAGGGGAATATTCATTTTCATGGTTTTATCTCATCTATGACAATTTAACTAACCCTAATTGCATTTCTAAACTTGTAAATTACCTAAAAAAGCCATAGAATAAAAATTCACAATTTTACATAATACTATTATATGCAAAAATTCATAAAATTTTGAATACACATACCAAATTTAAATTTCTTCTTTCTTGCCCTGATTCCCGTTATCAAATTTGATTCTACTCCTCTAAAATTCCTTTTCCTTTGTCCACATTTCTTTTTGCCAACTCTCATTCTTAAGAAAATAAAATTAAATCAATTATGTCATATAAAGCTAATTAACTATATAATCATAAAATTAGAAGTTTAATAAGCCTATTTAAATAATTGGCAAGGAAAGAACATACCATTTACATACTTTGCCACTATACACCTAAACCCTTTTTCTCTTCTTTTCTATAGCTCCATTCAATTTCTCTTGAAATTAGATAGGAATTTTAACATTTTTTGTTGTAAGCTATTGTTTAGAAGTAGAAATTTGTGGTTTTATCCAACTAATTAAAGAAGAATAATTAGAGAGAGAAAAGCTAAGGTGTTTTATCCATAATGTTTGAGGTAGAAGATAATTTATTTATTTTTATTTTTTTAAGTGCAATTATCTTATTTATATTTACTAATTAATGGTTAAGATCAATTTTTACTTATTACTTGTATGGTAGATGAAATGCCATGTGTAAGTTCAATTTAATTTCATTTTATAATTTTAATAATTAGTTTTGAATTTTGAAGGGTGAGGATTGCTTAATTACTATTCCATCATATAGTAGGAATTTAATCCTACAAAACATCCACAAAAATCTTTTCACATTTATTATTACATTTTGTCATTTTCCTTATTTATTTTGAGTAATTTACTTTTGGTAGTTCCATATTATAAAAAATTAGGGTTATATGATTTTCACATTCCTTGAACTATTTTAGTCTTAGTATATACAAGTTTCAAATTTTTCTAAGTAAATTCTATGAATTTTTGATTAAGCACTGCATGGGATACTATTCATTTGAGATTGGGTCGAAAACTTATATACCATTTTAACCTGCTATTTGTACTCATCTTCACTCCAAACTATACCTAAAATTGTCTTATGAATAATACCACAATTCAGTCAAATTAGTGCTACTTGGGTTCCAAGGAAATGCTATTTACGGCCTGATAAGCACTATTTATGACTCGAGTACTATTCATATGACACCCCTTACCCGATCTAATAATTGAACTGAATAAAGAATGTCACTCAGCCAAATCCATATCTTCCATACATCTAGTTTATGAAAATTTTTTCTTAAAGTCTCATAAAACTTTAAACCTTCTTAACTTTTATATAGATGAGTTATACCACAAATTAGAGTTTGGGATTCTCATGTCACAAATTCGGTAGCATAACGGTTGTTTGGTGCCATAATCCCAAATTGATACACACACACACACACACACACATAAACTTATATAAAAAACACTTTTGTACACACACATCATATCTTAAAACCTCTTTGATCCTCTAAATCATTCATGCTTATAACATTTATAACATCATATAGAACATACATAAGAAGCACATCTATCTCAAGTTCATTACATATCATCTATAAACTCAATACTAATCATATATCTTCCTTATTTACCATTATTATACACATCCATCACAATCATCACTTCTTACAAATAGACATACATAACCTTAGAATGATACAAAAGCATAATTAATAAATTACATGACCACGCATAGCTTAAAAATCTCATAAAAACCTTATACAAAAAATACATTAAGTCTTCAAAATATTTATCAATACTTTTACTCCTGTAATACATGATGAAATCATACAAGTATCTATTTTGCTTCATAACATCCTCATATGTAAACAACTAGATAGCTTTAGCATTACAACTCGGATCCATGAAACTTGTGCATCTCAAAACCACACTAATAGCTAAGCAAGATTACTTATCAGTATACCTAAGTTTATTATGCTATAAGACTAAAATTCATGCATTAAACACAAGGTTGGCTTATATTTTACAAATATTTAGACATACTAAGATTTAATGATAAAATACCATAATTTATGTTATATATATCCATACACACATACAGACATATGAAACCATGCATTAACAGCCCTAATTATAAAGTAAGGCATAAATTTACTTATAAAAATAAGGATTAATTGAATATCCAAAGCACTCATGACAGCTTTATTATAAGCAAAGACATGTAAGATATAAAGAGGTCATATAGGTGCATACAAGTTAAAAACTATAATTTGCATAAACATCAATAACCACATATGTATAGTATATTATATTTTGATAATTTGTTTACATGTCTGATTTTTTACATGCATTGACCTTCCTTTATTGTATTATACGTTTGTTATGCCCTATATGTAAAAGACATGTATCCAACATACATATATATCCTCATGCATTTATGCATTGGTGATAGTTATAAGTATTATACTATGCAATGCAGAAAAAATGAATAAAATCAATAGGTCTCATGTTAGTTAATTGCATACATTTATCTTATCAAGTTTCATTATACCATTTTGTCTAAATTATTCCTATGCTTAAAACATTCCCAATACTAGATAATGGGACTCTCTAGCCACAAAGGCTGAGTATGTATAGTGGCCCTATTGAAAGCTATATGATTGCACTAGCCTAGTGGTGTACAATGGCTTCTGTAGACCTATATGACTATTGTACCAGCCTAGGCACATATAGTGGCCTCTTTGGACTTATACGACTATTGCACCAGCCTAGGTATGTATAATGGCCTCTTTAGACTTATATGACTATTGTACTAGCCTAGGTATATGTGTGTAGTGGCCCCGTTGGACTTATACGACTGCTACACCAGCCTAGGGGCATTGAAGTACCCTAATAGCTACTATATATCCCTAGTTGACTGGCCAACCTATCTAATTTAAGTTGTCTAGTCATATGGGCCACCACCATTTTCACTTATGTTTCACCTTCTTAAAAAATTTATGTGAGTTTTAATAGTCTTTTGGTCAACATATGACCTTATGGGGAAATTTAAATCCTTTTTTTAATTACATACCCATTAACATGTTATTCATGCATAAACATCATCATAGATATCCATACTCAAATTACATTAATTATTTGACTTGCATTATATCATGAAATAATATTGTATAAAGTATGTTGATTAGTAGCTTAATTACTCACTTAGCCATTACTAGGCCATCCAGCCATGTATACAACATTATCCTATAACATTTATCCAATATCAAGATAATACCATTATATATATTATGCTCCAAAAGCATTTTAAGCCATCTTACATAAAAAATAACATAAGCTTTCATGTATATATAAGCCACAATTAAATTGAATATGTATGTATAAACATGCATCACTTAGGTTCTTTAATGTCCTTATTCCTAATGACCAAATCAATACCATATTTCATACATTTGGCAATATTATGACATCTCACATAATATTCACATTTGATCTGTTTCTTTTCTTGCATTTACATAATCATCTCATAAAATTATGTAGCAAATGCTCAAAACACCCACATACCCTTCGTTGGGTTATTAGGCCAAAAAAATACATCATATTTATAAAGTTTTCATACCCAAAACAAGTATCTATCTTACATAGCATCGTACACATGCATATGTATGTATTCATTTTATGGTCATACTTGGTTTTAGGCATTTCTTTCTTAATTACCAATCTAATTAAAATTATTTAGTTAATATAACATTTATGTGTTACATGTATCATTAAATATGTAATAATTCAATTATTGTATCAAACTACTTTTTAATTGCATTATTTCCACCATTAAGGTCAAAAGGCCTATATTAATCATTAGATAAAATTGCCCTTCCTTAAGCACACATAGGTAATACATTAATATCACAATGACTAATATTTTTCCCTAACTATATACTACCTTTGTAATGCTTATGCATCGAGGTTTTGTGAATAGTGCCATTAGGTCTGGCAAGAATACCCAAGGTGTTGAGTCACTTGTATGAAAATCGGGGTGATAACACTAGTCATGAAACTTCGAGAGGCTTTAAAATAATGAAAAAGGTAAAATTAAAAAATTTAAAGAATCAATAATTCATTTTGGACTATAAGCTAGTGATCTTTGGGGTTAAATTGACTCGAGCCAAAAATAACTCAAGATGTGTTCGGACGGACCCGAAAATATCATACCTTAAAGCTTAAAAATTCCACTGAGTCTATTGGTGGAAGAATTTTTGAATTCTAAGGTTATTTGCAAATTCTCATAATTTTTTAAATTGGTACACAAATTAAGGTAGTCTAAAAACTACTCTATTAATGGAATTTTGTTGCTAAAATTTATGAGTATGTAATTAAGTTAAAATAGGAATTTTAAAAGAAACAGTATAATTTTTTGAGGTCCCTATGATTTTTAAAAATTTTTTAAAATTTTTACCAAAATTGAAATATTTTGGGATGGTTCAAGAGCTCGTAGGACCCACCCGTACCAAGCTAGCTAGCCTAAAGGCTATGACACATGTCAATGAGTGGTGACAAGTGGAAAAATCTACTTACAAAAGAAAAAAAATTTTCTTCTTTGCTGGCTGTTGGAACTGATGCCACTTTTAAAGGAAATCCCCATTTTCATCTTCTTCTTTGATTCAATTCTAAAAAGTCTCATCACCTAAATTCATTTCTAGGTGTTATGGAGCTAAGGGAAAATGAGTCATGGAAAAAGAATATCTCCATAATTAATTAAACTTCTCCAAAGTTCCCTAGGTCAGAAGCAGTCCGGCAAGTGAGTTTTGTGAGTTTCCATGCCTTTTCCTTAGATTTCCTTGGCTATTTCTTGCTGTTAATGGTTGTTTAGGATGCCTAAGGTCTAATAGAATGTGTTTGAATAGTTTTTGAGGGAAATTGAAAGATAAGTTTCTTGCAGGAGGGAAGAGAAAGCTACCATGGTCGAAGGGCTAGAAATTGGGTGCTTAAAGACTTTAAAGTGGTGGTTATTTTCTCTCTTGTAAATTTAGGTATGTGGGCTTGGATATTTTCCTCATGGTAATGGGTTTTATGGGCTAGAAATAAACTCTATGAATGGATAATTTAGTTTACAATTTAGTACTAATTTGAAACTTAAATGGAACATTTGTTATGATGTTTAATTGGTGGTTAAGATGGAAATCTTGCTTGGTGAGGTTGTCATCATGCTTGCTGGCCAAGATATTAAAGGAATTAAACTATATGTGAATATAGGTTTAAGGTGATTTTGGGGTAGTTTACATGTTTGGGTGATGGAATAATAGGGTGTATTAGTAAAGATGGTTGGATTATATATGTTTGTCAAGAATTAGTTAATGGCCAAGAGGTGTGGGGCTTATAAGAAGGAATGTTCATGGTGTTGGATGCTAATATAATATTTTTAGTATTGAAATATAATGGAAGTGTGCGTGTGATTTGGAATTGTATGGTAGGCATAGGATGTGTAAGTATCTAAGAGCATTAACAAGTGGTATATGTATTGTGTAATGCTTGATCATATGACGAAACATTGTGTTAAGGCCTTTGATGAATACTTGTGTGTGTATGTGTATAAGTGTTTAGCTTAGCATGAGATTTAATGGTACAGACTAATGATTAAAGTGTGGTTAATATGTATTTTAGGCTTACGATACATGAAATGAATGGCATGATATATATTAAGATAGATTGGTACATGAAAGCATGGAAATTTCATAATGGTTAAGCCATAGGCTATTTATAAGTCACCTAAATTAGATTGAAAATGTACTTATGTGTGTGTGTGAATGTGTTAGGATTATGTATAAGAAATTGAATATGTAAGAAAGGTGAAGAAAATGTATGATTAAGACTTATATATTACTATACCCGAAAGCTATAAAAATGAAAATATTACGTAAACTTTGATCACTTTTGATGAATGAATAAACACCTTGAAGCTTGAAATATGGGACATGAAATGTACCTTTGAAATAAACCTAAACATGTGCCTTTAAGGGGTATAAGTTGATGATTGGATATTATGGCAATAATGTCTATGATTTGACCTTGTAAATGGCCTAGAAAATGAATTGGCTTTAGGCTTATAAACTATATCAGATTAATGGTAAAGACTGCATTGAAAAATGATAAGAAATAGACCCAGAACTAGCTATCAAAAAATGTAGAAATGACCTGCAGTTGTTTAGTTTTTACCATTACTTGAACCAAAAATACACCTAGATAGTAATTGGTAGTTACATGAAAAATAATTATGGAATAAAATTAAGCATAATATACCTTAAATATTGGCAAATTATAGGACTAAAAATAATAATAGAAATTTACTCGGTACAACCTAATTATGGCCATACCAGACTAGGCAAAAATTGAACTGTAAAATAAAATTTGTAATTGACTATTTTTCACCTAGAAATATTATAAGAAGTTAAATTGTAAAGAAATAAACATAAATTGAGATTAATGGCCTATTAGTTAGACACCCACTAGATCGGTCAACTTAGGGATTTAGCAGCTGCTACATTATTTGATTTTCAAGCATGGCTGGTACAGCGGCCTAAGTCCACATTGGGGCTAATGTACTAGTATATTGGATAGACAATTGTCTACTTTTGCACACTTAAGGCCATTTACTTTATTATGTCAGTGCAACGGTGTAAGTCTTAGAGGGCCACTACACTAGTCTATTAGACAGACTAGTATGCTAGGCAAACCCAATTATGACATCACTGATCTTCAAATAGGGTCGATATAGCGGCCAAGGTCTTAGAGGGCCACTGTACTAGTCTGTTAGACAAACCATATCTTGTTATTTGCACCTTGGGTGTTATGATTTGATAAGGCCGGTGCAGCCGTCGAGGTCTAGAATGTGGATCACTGCACTATTTTTATTCCCTCTAGGTCTAGTGTATGGCAGTGTCATTTTTCTAGTTGGGCTAGTTAAATTACTTGAATAAACAATATATGAATTGAATATGA
Source organism: Hura crepitans (assembly GCA_948208565.1). Taxonomy (NCBI): domain Eukaryota; kingdom Viridiplantae; phylum Streptophyta; class Magnoliopsida; order Malpighiales; family Euphorbiaceae; genus Hura; species Hura crepitans. The sequence goes on from CANXYI010026601.1 coordinate 12,866, forward strand.
TCTTGGAAAATAATAAAATGCATAATTTGACATGATTATCTAAATGATGTTTCAGCATTTATACATAAGGGCATTTTAGTAATTTACACAATTATTTTAATTGAACCTAATAATCTGAATAAATTAATATTGTGACTATATATGCATGAATGAACCATATGACATGAATTAAATGTTTGAGTTCACCATTGAGCATATTATATACTCAGTGTACCTATTTTGGTATGCAGGTAACCAGAATCAAGGTTTAACCTCATGTAGTGTATAGCCAGAGTTCAGAGGATAGCTGACAAAAGGTTGTTATATATATATATATATTGTATAGCTTTTGCACTCATTGTACTTAGTTGGGAATAGATATCCTATGTATAGGTGGCTTGTATAAACATATATGTCATAGATAGTGTTTTGTAATAAGTATATTATTAGACTGTTTTGAATATGTGGTTTCTTTTACTTGATGATATGGTATGTGATCTTAAGGCTCTAATTTATTATTGCTTAATTATGGCCTAAGGCTTGTGTTGATGAATTGATAGATAGGTGATGTTAGGTGTATATTTGGGGGACTAGAAGTGTCCAAGAGATGTGAGATATTTTTTATTGAAGTGTTTTTATAGGTTTTAAAATTTTAGATAGTGACCTAGACAACCATTATACTGTCGAATTTAAGTAAAAATTTGAGAAGTCTATGAATGGCTATTTATGGTATGATTAGACTTGTATGACCTTAT
>CANXYI010026687.1:0-15038 GCA_948208565.1 Hura crepitans
TATATATATATATATATATATATATATATATTGCTCTTATATGTTTGTTAAATGTAGTTTGACAGCCTGTAACTTAATATAATTATAATTGATGCAATTCCATATTTATTTAATGGAGTGAGGTTAATGATTGGTTATAAATAAAATTGATACACACACACACACATACATATATATATATATGACATGGATTAATTATCAAGTTGTAAATTTATTTGCATGAATTGGGTGTTATTTTATGTGTTTTTTGGTATAAACTTATGATGCTAATTAGAGGTTGTCTAAGTTAGGGTTGCATATTAAGAATTTTGTCCTCAGGTATTAGTTTTACCTCATGTACGTACAGGTCAGATAAAGTTAAGGGAAAAGCTAAAGGCTACATCAAAGTCTACTAGAAAGAGAGATAGACTCATATATGATGAAGTTTTGTATTTCATTGTTGTATTTTATCAAGTATTCAGTAATTATTATATCTTATATTGCAACCTTAACGTAATTTGTATAATAAGATATTAAATAAATGACTTATGTATGTATATGAAGTATTGATATATGTATGTTAACGGATCATTATAATATGGGTTCTAATGAGAATTTTATTTGGTATTTATGGACCTTGAGATGGCTTAAACGTGATTTACATGTATGGTGTATATATATACTTTAAAATTTATTTACAAGTTTGGTTGGTGCATCTAGACAACTATTACGCTGCTAGTATTTCATGCACTACAATTTCTTGTCTTCTTTATATATATTCTTATGGGTCAAAAATTTTTGGTTCACCTATTTGTTGTTGTATATTATATAGGTATGTATATGATTTGTTGTTTTTAAGAGTTATAGCACTCTTTTATCGGATTCTTTTAGAGATCAGGTAAAGAGTGTTACAAATTCATATGCATAAAATGAAACTTATAAATAATCTACATGTTATCTCAAGTAGAAACTACGAGAAGTGTTTGTAATAAGGTAACCACCTATAGATAATAAGGCAATTGTAATGCATGAAGAATGTAAAGACATCTATTATCTATGTTTTTATAAATGATATCATGATTAATGAAATTTTAAATTGTTATATGAACAAATGGTATTTCTCATATACAAAGGTAATCATTACTAATAGTTTAAAAAACAGAAATAGTAAATGTATATATATGTTTAATAAAGTTACAAAATTATATTATAATTGAATTGTACATTTAATATTATAAAAGCACAATAGAGCGTCTAACTTAAAGCAATGGAATTTCCATACACATAGAGTTCTAAAGTGAAGTCCGACTGATAGGGAAGTGTTGCAACATAAGGAGATTCATCCATGGAAGATTTAGAATGGAACGTGGAATTTATTATAGTTGTATATTATTGTATATCATAAGAGCTTGTGCAATAATGTAAAAATGATTAATTATATTGTATTTACTAGATACAAATGTATAAGTTGTATATTGATTTTATGAATTTGATGGAATATAGAATTGTAAAAATAATAGATGAGATGTATTAGATAATGAGTGAGTGATTTCTCAAATAAAGTATTAATGATAATGATAGTATGTAGATTAATGATATTATAGACGGATGCTATGAGTATTGTGATACAATTTGGATAGAATGTTTATAAGAAATGTTGCTTCCTTTACCAGTAAATTTGGCCATGCTCCTGGTACAGCTAGTTATGCTATCGAATTTTCAAGCACAATATTCTATAGTTAAGGTTTAGAATATATTATGAAATGAAATTTTTTTAGTCCGGATTTCATCAACATATATATATATATATATAAGTAGTATTATAGATATACAGGTGTTAACATCTCCTGACTTGAACTTGGTAGAAGGCCGAGTTAGAAGGTGTTATAAAAATAACCTGTGTTAGATACTACAATCCCACTTGTTCCACCATATGAAGTGCTAGCTAAGTTTAGCAGGCATATCTAAAGTATATTGAGGATAGTGATTTGATAACATACATAACACTTGCCTCTATGTCCCCAGAACTTGAAAAACAACGTGAGCATATAGATGTTCTATATTGAGAGGCTTGTCTCTTTGGGTTTTGCAATGGATATGAATTAAGTATAATTTTAATTTTGTAGTCCTTACTTGATTCTTATACAGAATATATGCTTAATTATCATATGAATAAGATATCCACTATATTGCCCAAATTGATTAATGTGCTCAAGACTGCTATAGCTTCGATTAAGAAAAATCAAAAGCAGCTATGGTTGTTAATTCTTCCACTTCTGCCAAGAAGGGGAATAAGAAGAAAAAGAAGACAACAAAGTCCCAAGGTGAGGTCAAGAAAAAAAGGGTAAGCAGGCAATTGTTGCCACTAAAGAAACTTGCTCTAAAGGGACCTATTTCCATTTTGGGAAAGTAGGATATTAGAAGAGAAACTGCAAGGTCTACCTAGAGTCTCTCAAGAAGGAAAAGCATGCCGATGCTTCTACCTCAGGTCTTTATGTTATTAAATAAATACTAATACTACGTTAAGTAACCACTTATGGGTATTAGATGCTAGATGTGGAATTCATCTTTGCTCTAATTTGTAGGGACTAAAGAGTAGCAGGAAGATACATAAGGGTGATATGGACATACAAGTTACAAATGGAGCAATAATGTGTTCCATCCTTGAATAAGAATATTATTTCTTTATCACGTCTTATAGAACAGGAATTTGATGTTTCTCTTAATAAGGACAAATGTTGTTCTATATTTTGAATAATCTATTTTATTATTCTAGGACAATATCAATGGAATTTATATTTTGACCAAGATAAATAAATTCATAACATAAATAGCAAGAGACCTAAAAAAATAGCTTAAATCTATCCCACTTATGGCACTATCACCATGGTCATATAAATGAGAGGTACATGTCTAAGTTACACAAGTCTAGTGACTGAGGATCATTTGATTATAAATTATTTAGAGCATGTGAATCTTGTTGTTAGGTAAGATGACAAAAGCACCCTTTAATGGTAAAAGAGAGCGTGTTAGTGGTTTAACTGGAACTAATACATACAGATGTATATAGTCCAATGACTACAAATGCTAGAGCTGGATATCTTTATTTCATATTGTTTATCGATGATTATTCATGATTTAGATATTTGTGTTTGATAGAATACAAGTTTGAAGCCTTTGAAAAGTTTAAAGAATTCAGAAATAAAGTTGAGAAATAATTAGGCAAAAGTATTAAAACATTTCAATCAGATTGAGGTAATGAATACTTAAGCCAAGAATTTCAGAGCTATCTTTAAGATAATGGGATAATATCTCAATTAGTTCTTATACACCACAATATAATTGTGCATCTAAAAAGAGAAATTGAACCCTATTAGACATGGTTTAATCCATGATGAGCCTTACAGACTTACCCAAGTCATTTTAGGGCTATGCACTGCAAATTGCTATTTATGCACTAAATAGAGTTCCATCTAAATCGATTGATATTTCACCATATAAGATGTGGTATAATAAGAAAACAATTTCTTTCTCACATAAAAGTATGGTATTACACTGCTTATGTGAAAAAGACTACAACAAATAAGCTAGATGTTAAATATAATAAATATCCATTTATGGGATATCCTAAAGAGTCTTTAGGATATTATTTCTCCAACCCCTTAGAATAAAAGGTGTTTATTTAAAAGCATGTTATTCTTAGAAAAATAGTTTCTTCTAAAAAAAAGATAATAGGAGTTGGATAGACTTGATAAAGTTTAAGGTCTATAGTTAGATACTAATCAACCAATTGTTTATAAACCTATTACTCATATTGATAAAGTAATAAAAAAGCATGTTGTTGCACAAGTTCCTAGACACTCTATTAGATTCTATAATGTTCCAAAGAAATATAAATTTCTCATAAATGAGAACAAACATGTAGAGGAAGATAAGTCTACTAGCTATAAGAGATTCTAAAAAGTTCAAAATCAAAATTATGGTTAAAGGTCACACAAGCTTAATTGGATTCCATATATGACAACCAAGTATGGACTTTGGTTGATCCATCTGAAGGGATAAAACCCATTGGGTGTAAATGAATATTCCAGAAGAAGACCAATGTGGAAATTAATGTGATTACCTATAAGGCACACATTATTGCAAAAGGCTATCATTAAAGGCAAGGAGTTGACTTTCATGAAACCTATTCACCAGTGGCAATGTTTAAGTCTATTAGGATTTTACTTACTATCACCACTCATTTATGATTATGAGATATGACAAATGGATATGGAAACAACTTTCTTTAATAGAAATCTGGTTCAGGAAGTGTATATGACACAATATGATGTTTCATGTCTAATGATAGTAATAAAGTGTGCAAGCTTCAAAAATCCATTTATGGATTGAAGGAAGCATCCAGGAGCTGAAAAATGAGACAATCAAGAGTTAGTTTTCTCATAAAATCTAGATAAACCATGTATATGCAAGAAGGTCCGTGGAAGCAATAATCATTTTCCATGTGTTATATGTCAATGACATTTTACTCATTAGAAATGATGTCTCGGTCCTTCAATCAGTCAAGATCTAGCTTTCCAAATAATTCACCATGAAAGACCTTAGAGAAGCAACCTATATTTTAGGGATATGGATCTATAGAGATAGATCAAGGAGGTTGATACGTCTTTCTTAGTCTGCATAAATAGATAAGATACTAAAGAGGTTTTGTATTGATCTCTCCAATAAGGGATATATTCATATAGTGCATTAGGAAATACCTTTCAAAATCCATGTCTTGAAACATAAGAGGAGAGAGAACATATGAGTAGGATCCCGTATGCATCAACTATAGGATCTATCATGTATGTTATGCTCTTTACAAGGCCTGATATATCTTATGCTCTAAAAGTCATGAGCAAATTCCAATCCAATCATGGAAGGAAAATTTGGTGGCTGTGAAAAACATCATTAACTACTTGATAAGGACTGAGGACATTTTCTTAATATATGGAAGAAAGGAATTACAAGTAAACAGGAATACTGATACTAACTTTCATTCTGATAAAGATGAACATAAGCCCTAATCAAGTTATGTAATCATGGGAAAAGGTGTAGTTAGTTGGAAGAGTTCCAAATAAGATGCCATGGTCTCATCAAATATCCAAGCATGTTCTCATACGCTATCATTTAAACTAAGAGATAATTGGTAGAAATTATGTGAAGATTAAAAAGATCTCGCTGATCAAAACATTACTAATCCTCTCACTAAGGCACTACTCAGAATAAGTTTGAGTACCATGTAAATTCTATGAGAATTAAATACATTAGTGATTAGCTCTAGTACATGTGAGAGATTGGTAATAGTATACCCTAGAACACACATGTAATAGGGACAATTTTGTCCATACTTTCATTCATTTATGATAAAGGCATTCATAATAATTTTGTCATACTTTCATTCATTTATGATAAAAGCATTCATAATTTATTCCATAGTGCTTATATTAATACATTTGTTTGAATAAATTTCTTAAACTGTGTAATAAATTCCTTAGTATAAAAGACAATGTAGAAAAAATCACGAAGACGCATTTAATTGCACGATAACTGCACATAGAAAGATTATGGTCAAACCATTAACCTTTTAACACTTAGGTAGTCATAATGCATGACTAAATGCCTTTTTGACTTGTACAAAAGTAATATTATTGATTGAGAATCAATAATAAATAAAAAGGTTGAAATCACATAATCCTAATTCAAGTAGTCTCCATTTTCTCTTTATACTGCCAACGTGTTTCGAAAGTTCAAATAGTCACAGATATAAAAAGGGGATTCATGATTATATTTAAAAAATATAATTAAAGGACATAAGATGTCATTAAAGAAAAGAATAAGAGAAAATTGAACTAGGAAGAATGCACATAGAAGGTCCATAAGATAAGCTATCCGCATAACACTTTAAAATGAGTTTTCAGACGGGTGTTATTTTCTTGAAGGGCTCAATTACTTGGTCAACCTTTTTAATTAATAAAATGAGACCAAGACTGACCTAGAAAGGTGAAATTAAAGTGAACCCTAGCCTACAAATAGAGGAAGCCGAAATGCACAGTGCTCCACCCCTTTTGTCTTTTGCGCCTCCTTCTATTTTTCTTTTTCTGTGATATTTTCTTACTAGATTTTAAAAAATATCACACCACCCCTTCTCTAGTGCGGATGCTATTGGAAGTAGTCCTCTAATGGATTACTATAGTTTAGTACAGCCTGATAAAAAGGAAACAAACGAAATGAAGAAAACAAAAATAGATAAGATTCTTTCCCATTTTCTTAATCAAGCACGCTTTTTATATAACCCCATCCCAGATTATAGTTTCGATATTTTTAATTCCATCACTATATATTTAATTTGTATGTGTCTCAAAACTAGCATCATCCCGATTAAAAATGCCAAAGTTGGCTTTATACTTTGCTCTATATGGTAGATGTCAATAATAAGTATGGACGACAAACATTCTGATACTGCAATGCTGAGTTGTATGAAACGTGCAGAAATTATGGTAACAAAATATGTGAAGCACAGGGATTATTTACAACTAAGAACTATTTATTTCATACAAAATAAAGTTAACAATAAGAACAGTATAAATTATTTGGATTGCCATCTACCAAATACGAAATTAGTATTTCATTTCCGTTTGCTTAAGATGAAAATAACATTAGCTTTACTCCGCCAATTACGAGATAAGCTTCCTCCCTCATATACTGCAACTAACACCAAAAACCACGAGACAATTGGCCTGAAATGCTTTCGAAACCTTTGAACAAGATGCTTTATTAATGCATTTCTCTGTAATTCATCAACTTACAGAATCCTAGTTGGAAGCAAAAAGACATTTCTGTAATTATAAAAGTCAAGCTTTTAACATTCAAAATAGCTACGTAAATTTCGTTCTACATGACAAATGATAAAGATCAACAGTAGTAACCGGCAGAGTAACAAACTCATATTGGAGTCCATAACAGACAAGCTTGCTGAGAGAAGAATAGCACGTTTCACTTGTAGAGCTTTTGAAGCTCGTCTTTAAATCTGTTCTTAAGCTGTTCCCTCTTAATCTTGAGAGCAGCTGTCACTAAGCCAGATTCAGGTGTCCATGGATCTGACACCAGCTTTATCTTTGCTGGAATTTCGAACTTATCCAGTTTTGCATCTTTTCCTGCCTGCAGACAGAAAGCTCTCAGATATGCAACGCATAAACCAATTATTCAATCCCTTTTTTTTTAATTCAAAAGAACATGTTTTCAACAGTTGTAACTTCACAACATTGTGCTCATGTAATGTTTTCAGGAGCTGAGCAAAAATAAGCCAACCTTAATCAGCGATTGTTGAACTTCAGCAACAGCTTCAGCTTTGTCACAGAGCTCTGAAAAGTCCTTGTAATGAATGCCAGCTTCCCGGGCCCATTTCTCAAGGGCTTGACGTGATGGAACAACTAGAGCAACGCAATAATTGTTGAAGGGATCAGCATATACCATGATATTATCTACGTAGCTACTTAAAATTAGTGCTGCCTCAACCTACAATTACAGCATTAACTGATTCAGTGAGAATTCAAATCATATGTTTTCATCAAAAAATAAATAAAACCAACAACCACCACAAATGCACACCTTTCCAAGGGAGATATATTCTCCATGTTGAAGTTTGACAATGTCCTTCTTCCTATCAATAATTTCAAGGCATCCATCAGGATGGATGCGTCCAATATCACCAGTATAAAACCAGCGCATGCCAGTTTCATCGACCTGCATCATCACGTAACAAGAAGTGATTCACATTTTCCAAGGTTATGTATGAGAACAAACTTCTGATCTCAAATTTTAGCATATGCCAAACTTATATATGTAAATGCATGCATGCTTAAATTTTCACCTTGTAAACCTCGCTAGTCTTTTCTTCGTTGTTAAAGTAACCGCTAGTTACACTAAATCCTCCAATTACTATCTCTCCTCGGGCCATTGGCTCATCAGATATCTTATACCCACCTTCTTCCCAAGAAACGAGCTGCAAAACCAAATTGCAAAGGACTTAAAACCAACTTTCAAAATCAAATAGAATCCAGGGACCACAAACTTGCAAACACTAAAATGTTCATAAAATCAAGCTCATAAGTTTTATTGTTTAACAGAAATACTTGCCTCCATACAACAGTACTAGTTGAAATGCATAGTAATTAATACAGTTTGATGAAGAATCTTTGAATAGAAAATCTAGTTTTTATTGTCAAACTAAATCTTTTTGTTGAGTAACTGCAGACCTTAATATATCCACAAGGAAGAGGAGGTCCAACGCGGCCCGCAGATGTGTCATCCCACTCAGAAAAAGCAGCTCCAGCACATGTTTCTGTCAAGCCATAACCCTGGCCTATCGGAGTCCTGAAGGTGAACATTGTATACAGAAAATCAACCTCTAAGTGCTACTGTTAAACAAAATTTTGAAGAGCAAAAATATTGGAAACAGAAAAGAACCATAATCGCAGAACTGAATTTCTCATCTTTGATGGTAAGCTCTCACAATTAAATCATATATGCATGTGTTCCCATAAGACCAACTATTCATAAATCTCGAGGCCAATGATAAACTATATCATAGTTCAACTGGATTAACATTTAGTCAAACATTCTTGTAAGGCCAGTGACTCCCGTCAGTACTACAAATTACTCTGTCTAACTTTATTTACCCAAGTTCAAGCTGTCAAAATAGAAAGCTCTCTTTAATGAATAATGAGTAACAGATTTAAGATCACAAATTTCTTCCAAATAAACATATCCAATTATATACCAGATAATTACCATTATGACCTAGAGAGTAAGAGGCTAACTACCAGCATCAATATTGCTACAGCTACAAGTGAAATGAGCTATTTCACTAGTTCATATGCTGATAGCTCAAGATGATAAAGTCATTACCCCATGCAAATGTTGATGAACCGCTGTGAGTCTACAGATAAAGGAGCTCCACCACATAGTACGAATCGAATTTTTCCTCCAAGTACAGCACGTATTGATTTAAAAACAATGGCATCCCACAACATTCTCTCCAGTCCCCAAGCACCAAACCAGCTTCCTTCAATTGCCGCCAATCGTCGTTTATATCCAACATTGAATAGCCTCTTTGCCATCCCTCCTTTCTCCTCAACCTGGAGTGCAACTTAATTATTAGGGAAAAGAGGAGCTTGGTAATCACCTACACAACCAATATTCAGAGAAGAAAAGCGCAAGTACCAGACTTCGTCAACTGATTCATATATGCTAATCAGTCTACCTATTAAATTGTTACATTAGATGAAAGTGTTCATTTAGTTCACACCTTTTTTAGGACTCCATCCCGAATGCGATCTAGTATAGCTGGAACTGCTGCCATGAGAGTTGGCTTTAGAACAGAAGCATCACCTTTAGTTCCTTTCTTGATTTTATTGGATGTGTCTGTTAAAGTTAAAGCAGATCCATAGCCAATTGCACAACCTGCAGTTAACATTACAGACTGGAAAACCACAGCAATGCAGTTATTAACTTTCACAAGTGGCAAAGAGGAAGAAAGAAGAATACAAGTGCGGAGGTACCTCAGCAGCCAGTTCAAGAACATGTGCTAGGGGCAAGTATGCCAAGTAAATATCATTAGCACCAATATTTGGAATCACGGTCATAACAGCTGCAGCAGTAGCTATAATGTTACCGTGAGTAATCATGACTCCCTATCATATTAAACAAGACAAGGTGTTAGAGTGAAGTAAAGCATGCAAATTTTGCAATGAAAGGCCTATTGATTAGTTTTAACTTCAGAGAAAATAAACCTTTAACTTGCTTTTTTTTTTCAAACTTCAATATGCTGACACATCAATCAAGCCTTCAAATTCTTAAAGCAAGAAACTTTTATGAGAACTTAACAGCTTCTGCTCAGGCTACATGATTCAAGACTACATTCAATTAGGACATGTAACCAGAAAGAGATAAATCAAACATATCTCCATTCCATTGAGGCCATCTGGACTTTCAGCAGCAAACAGCGTTGGACAAATGGAATAAAATATACCTTTGGAAGGCCCGTGCTACCACTTGTATACATGATAACAGCAACTGCATTCTTGGAAGGTAGTCTTGGAGGCACAGGATTGTTTTTCCCCAGTTTCTCAACTTCAGAAAACGATGAAACTGTCCAATTGCTCGTAGTTTGTGAGATAGTGGAGTCATTTGCAATTGCATCATCTTCAAAGTAAACCACGGTTTTTATAGTTGTTAATCTTGAGCTTACAGCAGCCAACTTTTTGAATTGCTTCGAATCACATATCACGGTTGATACTTGCGTCTGGCGAAGTTTGAATACCCCATCAATATTAAGCAAATCATAATTTGCTAGATTCAAACTAGCCTCATTAAAAAATTAATCCATAAAACATCCCTACCTCGTTCAGTGAATGGACCAAAGCATCATCTCCAAGAGAAGCATAAACAGTAACCACGGTAACGTTCTGCCTCATGCAGCCCTGAAACCCAGAAGCAATTAAAAATTCAGCATGGGGAGAACAATAGAGAGAACGAAAAGCAAGACAATATTGGAATTATAAGAAACTCAAATACCTGAAAAGCAACGAACCACTCAGCTTGAGTTTCAGCGAAAATTGCAGCACGCGTATCCTCACTATGGCCTAATCTAATAAGCCCAGAAGCAAAATTGCAAGCACGATCGAAAACTTGTCCATAAGTTTGCCACTCATAATCACCCAAGTGAAGCTTTTCAAACTTTCTACCATCACTACCAGTGACAACTTCCTTATTGATTAGCTTCCTGGTCCCGAGAAATCGATCCTTCGAATGCTTCTTACAAGATTGCTCAAACAAAGCTGTCACGGTAGTTGCTCCTTCCCAAGGAACCTCAACTAAGTGAGGTGTTCGACCATTTCGCACTGCATAACCGGCCTCACCATCAACTTGTACAGGAACTCCTCTCTGCTTCACTTTTTTCTTCCCCATGAAAACCATGGAAACTAATACAGGCAATAAAATTGCAATCACAGCAGCACCCACAATTCCATATGTTCCATAGGTTTTCTCTACTGACAAATAATAACCAGAATCCACCATTTTATTTTATTTGAATGATTACACAACTATCTGTAGCATTACTTTCCAAAACAGACCAATTAATTGCCTGCAATAGAAAATAGGAGTTGCCAACAAGATTCTTAATATTTCTGCTACAGTAAATTTAATGGAAAGAAGTAAAGACACAGATGTAGAAAGGGGCAACCATGAAAAAAGCGACTTAAATCCATTTTTCCTTGTTTTTAAGCTCGTTTAGTATATAGCAAGAGAAAAAAAAAAAAAAAGAAAAGCTTCACGTATAGGAATTGGAAACCAAACCCTCGAGAAATGAATAAATATAAAAACTTTAACGATTATGTTTACGTTTACAGGAAGATCAAGTCAAGATCAACTAACAATTACAAAGGTGAGAAAAAGAAGAAATCTTATAATAAAAGTAGAAGAATGAAAAACGAAAACAGATGCTTTAGCTTTTACCTTTATGAAAGGAAAAAGATCAAATCAGAAAAGCAGTCTACAGGGCAAGAAGCGGGCGTGGTATGAAGGAAGTTCCAGAGACGCCCCATTTGCGATTGTCCATTTCCATTATATAAGCTTACGAAAAGTTGATTATTCAAATATGAAAAGACCATATAGGGTCTATTCCATATGTAATTAAATAATTTGTATCATTCAGAAACTTGAGCAGGGGTTAAATTATTGATTTTATATTTACTATATTTTTTAATTTTATTTTATATTTAAAAAATTTTTAAATTTAGATTTTTTTTAAAAGTCTTGATATATTAGGTTAATTTTTTAATTTTAATTTTTAAATTTATTTCTTTTTTCAATTTCATCGTAAATTTTGTAGTTCATTTTTAAAATTTATTAAGGTGGACTTGAATAATTCGAAAATTTTTAGAACATAATTTGAATAATTCAAAAATTACAAATTAAAAAATTCATTTTATTTTATATCCTATAAACCATCATATATTACATTAATTCATCAAAATTAAGCATAAAATCACTATTTTAACAAAAATTTATATATAAATTCATTAAATTTAACATATAAATCTCAAAATTAATATAAAATATAAAATTTTCATAACTTTAAGTAAAATTAAAATTAAAAAATAATAAAATAGTAGTTTGATTTTACACAACAAATATGAGTTGAAATCCAAAAATTTCAAAATATTTGAGTTCGACTTGACTCAAATAACTCAGAAAATCTAAAAAAAAGCAGTTCAGATCGGTTGGGTTAAAAATTTTTTGTATTTTTTTTAGGTTATTCAGATCAAATTAGTTAAAAAATTTTAACATTAATTGATTTTGAATTTAATGAATTGATATGTAAACTTTTATGAAAATAGTGATTTTGTGCTCAATTTTGATGAATTAATGTAATATGTGATGGTTTATAGGACATAAAATAAAATAAATTTTTTAATTTGCGATTTTCGAGTTGTTCGGATTAAGCTCCAAAAATTTTTAAATTATTCGGATCAATATCGATAAATTTTAAAAGTGAAATAAAAAGTTTTATGGTGAGATTAAAAATAAAAATAAATTTAAAGATTAAAATTAAAAGGCTAACCTGTTGTAACATGTCATAATGAAAAATATATATATATAACTAAATTTAAATTTTTTTCAAATTTCAAATTGGAATCATCAGTCATAAAATCTAAAATTAGAATAAAAATGTATTGTGATATTTTTGCATGGTTTTAATTTAGACAAACAATTTCAATTCTAATTTCAATTTTAAATAGTAAATTTAAATTTTAAATTATTTTAGTTTGAATAAAAAAGTATTAAACATTAAATAAAAATATATTTTATATCTTATAATTATATTACAAATATTGATAACTTATTTGACATTTACCTATTGGATTTAATATTTTAAATAAGCTTACATATTAAATTAATTATATTATTAACTGTTAAAATTAAAAGAGTAATTTAAGTGATCTAATTTTAGGCTCTAAAGATAATTATTGGGTATAAACTTTTATTGTGTAGAAACTCAATACAGGTTAAGTTAGGTTTTATGTGGATTTACTTAACCTAGTATATAAAGGGTATTAAGGTTGTAGTCCCTGAGTTAAATTTCAATTATCAATTTGCCTTACTTCATACACAAAACAAATCAGCAAGACAACAAATCAAGACTCAGAAATACTCAATTCTTTCAATGAATTCATCAATCATGAATTCAGGTTTGCATTTATGATTTTTTATTTATTATTCATTATCCAACAGTTTGCATGCAGTCTTTTGAATTAGATACAAGTTATTTGTATCAAGATAAATCAAAAAATCTAATAAATGGTATCAGAGCGGTTATGCTCGAATCATTAGACATGAATTATAAATTAATTTTGATGAATTATTTTGTAATTCACGATAAAGTAAAAAAAAAACTTTTGCATTTTTTTTCTTTCGGTTGCCATTTTTTGGTGGAACTGTTTTGGTAAGTTGTTCATGTCTTTTGGAATTAACAGTGGCCTTTTTTTTTTTGGTTGCAAATTTTTTTCGTTAGCTATTATAATTGTTATTAGACATTAATTTTATTTTGATTATTTGTTTACTCCATTGTTGGAATAGGTATAAATTTTTTTAATTAATATTGTTAAATAATAATATGTGTTTGTCCATATTTATTAAGTAAAATATACGATAATATTTTATTACAATAAAATAAATTAAGTTCAAATGTAATATTATCACATTTTCTGTGATGCCTAATATTCTCTAAATAAATTGATTAAAGTAATATATTGTCAAAGTAATCTCTATTGTGTAAATTAATTTATTTAAAATATTGAGTATGTGTATTTGTTATTTATGTGAATAGTAATCGGCCCAAAGAAAGGTTATTATTTGGCCAAATAACAAATGCACTGTGAAAATAAATTTGTGACAATTGTTGGTTCACCATGTAGATAATAAGTCGATCCAAAGAAAGGCTTATTATTTGACAGGATTAATTATCAATATTTGATTTCTGCATTTAGAGTACCACTACAATTGATATTTTTATCCAAATACTAAATATCAACGTTGTGCTACATATCTTGTTTTGAGGCTTATCATTATTTGAACTTATCAAGTGTGTTTTATTGTGTATAACATATGAGTTACTACTTTATTGGATACTCTAAAAGATCAAGGGGTTACAAATTTTATGATCCCACAAATAGATTATTTTTTGAGATAGGAAATGCCATTTTCTTTGAGGAAGTTGAGTTTGGAGGGGAAGATAAAATCAGAAACATTATCTTTGAAGAGGAATTCATTTCTCTTCCTACAGTTACTATTGACAATAGTCAAATTCTTATACTTGACATTGTTCAAGAAGCAAATCAAGATAATCAAAATAATGTTAATGAATTCCCTATCCAAAATCAAGAAGTTGCTCTTGAAGAGCAAACTCAACAACTTCAAGAGCAAATGACATTAAGAAGATCTACTAGAAAAAGGAGAAATACAATTCTAGATGATTACATTGTCTTTCTCCAAGAACATGAGGTTGACATAAGAGTGATGGAAGATGATCCAGTTAACTTTCATCAAGTCATACAGAGTTCTAATTCTTAAAAGTGGATTGATGCCATGAATGATGAGATGAAGTCCATGAAAGACAATGACGTTTGAGATCTCGTCAAGTTGCCTGAAGGTGTAAAACCTGTTGGTCGTAAATGGATATTTAAAACTAAAAGGAATTCAAAATGGAACATCGAGAGATATAAGGCTCGTCTTGTTGCAAAAAGCTTTACTCAGAAGGAAGGCATTGATTATAAGGAGACTTTTTCTCCAGTTTTATCAAAAGACTCCTTTAGGATTATAATGGCACTCGTAGCTCATTTTGATCTTGAGTTACATCAGATCGATGTTAAGACTGCATTTCTCAATGGTGATATTGATGAAATGATTTATATGGTGCAACCAAAAAACCTTGTATTAGGTGATCCAAAGAAAAT
>CANXYI010026692.1:0-19137 GCA_948208565.1 Hura crepitans
GCACAGGGCGCCCCGCCTGCGGCCCGGTGGCCCCCCCCACCCCCCCCCCCCCCCCCCCCCCCCACACCAACAACAAGGGGGTTCAGTAGTGTAAACATGGTAGGTTCAGGGACCAAATTATGCAATCACTCTTCCTTTTCCTTTCTTTATCTTTTGAAAATGAAAAAAGGCTAAGTTTCATTTGAAGATCAAATGGGCTACGTACTAGATTACACAAGCAATTTGTTTTGCATATGGATTTACTTTTGTAATTTAAATGTGTTGCAGCATTGCCATGGGGTTTTACATCCTGCTTCGAGCTGTTGATCGTTTTGCTGCTAATTATAACAGTTTCCCTGGGCAATTTAATGGGTATTGTTGATTAGTTGGCTAGCTTCTTTCTTCTCTTTGAACTGTGGATTTGTAGATTGCTCTGCATGTTAAATTGTGTGATTGATCTCTTTCAGGCAGATGGATGAGGATATATCTCGACTTAAAACTACGGCTGTGGGTCTACTTGGTGACTTGGGTTGCAACGGCATACCCTTGACTGAGGACCTTATTAATGAAATGTGCCGCTTTGGTGCTTCAGAGCTCCATTCAATTGCTGCGTTCATTGGGGGAGTTGCATCACAAGAAGTGATCAAGGTCTTGTCTATTTCCTTTTTCATGTTCTTTTTTTTTTTTTGTCTATTCTCTGTTAGTAACTTGTTTTTGTGCATGACTATGACAAGTTCCACTTTGTGGTCTCCACCACGGGAAAAACATTTCAAATTTTGGTTGTTTGAAGATGCTTCATCCTATTCTTTATTCTTTCTGCCTATTCCTGAGATTGCATTTATTCTGATAATTGCAGCTTATAACAAGACAGTTTGTTCCCATTTCTGGGACTTTCATATTCAATGGCATTGATCAAAAGTCTCAATTGTTGGTTCTGTAAAATATTTCGAAAGTTAAGTTTTTCCTTGGCCTTGAATGCAATTACCTAAAAGTCAAGTCTAATTTTGGGGGTCTTATATTTACCCTTTTGGTTCCTATTGGCAGATCCTCCTCTCAAAGGCGGAAAGCATTCTAATTTTAATTTAGCAAAGGCGTTGAAGCTTTCATTTCATGATTGGCGGAGGCTTTCTTTGCATCACTGTGAGGTCTATGGTGTTTTAGCCATAGCTGCTAATATGGAAGCTTTTTTGTAATTTAGTCATTGATGTGAAAGTGGGAGAAGAGATGAACAATGAACTTTGTATTATGGAATGCAGCGGTAACATCTGTGTGATTTCTCACTTTTTTTTTTTTGTTCTCTTTGAACGAAAAGGATATAGCCGTGATGATAGTGATAGGGTGATCACTTATCCTTTTCGGAACTTGTTAGTAGCTTTTTGTTTTTTTTTCCTCAAAAAAAAAAATAAAGCTTAGTCTAATGTGCATTATTGTCTGCACTACTTTTTACCTTTTAATCTTTAATGAGTTAAAAGAATTTATTATTTTAAAATAGTGTAATATGATGATTTATAAGTATGGTGCATCACTTTAAGGGTCTTCATAAAAAAGGGAGTTTAGATAATTTTTGTACAATAGTAGTGCAGATATATATTTCCTCTTCTATGCTGCTTGGAATTTTAAATTGAGGTTGAACATAGGACTGTTAATCTGCATATTGGAAATTAAATCAAGAATTCCTATTTTCAAAATTATTTATTCACTTTAAAAAAAGCGTTATAATAAAAATTAAGGATTTTCCGGATGAGTAATTTGGATCCGTCGCATATATCTAATATTTTTTATTGAATTTAATATATATATATATATATTTGTTAAATGTGATTAATTAAATTTAGTTTTATAATTATTTGGCATGCTTTTGTATTATAATTATAAAATTATTTAAAATAACAAGTATTAATCAACCATAAGTATTAATATTTTTTATTGATATTTTTTAATTATATTAAATTTAATTTCATATATGATAAAAATAGTCTTTTATAAAATTTTAAATAGATAACATAATAGCTATCCATTGCTTTTTATTTAATATTTTTAATTATGTACACTTTTATAAAATATAATTAATTAATGTTAACATGCTTTTGTATAATTAATTTATCAAAAATAATACTATAATCAATTGTAAGTTTTAAAAATTTTAATGTCTTTTATTAATATGTTTTTAATTATTTTAAATTAAATTTTTTACTATGATAAAAATATTTCTTTTTATATAACGCTTTTATAAACAATTCAACAATTTGTTGACTTCATATTCTTCATAAGTATTTTATTATTTTCTTTAAAATACCTTTTTCATATTGATTTTTAATACATGCATTACAATTTCACTTGCATGTATAATAAATTTAAAATTCAAATAAAATATATTTTAATTTTTTACTGTAACTTCATTCAAATACTAATTAATTTTCAATACATTATTTTTTATTTAATAAACTTCAACATTTAAAATTCTTTTTTTTTAAAAAATTCAAACTATAAATGATTTTTTGAATTTTATTTTTTTTACATATTTGAAAAGAAAATATCATCATGAAATAATTTCTAGTAATAGTGATATGATTAATAATAATCAAGCTTGTTGTGAGAAGAAAATTTTTAACATCCTCCCATAAAATATTTTTTCACATTAGTTACTAGAGATATTGGGTTGCAAATCAGTATACAAGTACACAGACTTTCAACTTAATAAAAAAGGCCAACGAAAAATTGGTCCCTGACTGTTTATGAACTGACTTGGGAAAAGGAAAAATGACAGCTTTTAGAGCAAGTTCTTCACTGCCAACCTATAACAGCCTCCTAATTTTTGCAGCAATTGGTGAAGATGTTCACCTAGATTTGGCGGCAGATGGTCTGTTGGCCGGATTGTAAACACTGAATTCCCCGAAGTCCCTTCTGCCCCTGCCAAAAAGAGCGCTCACTATCCATCCTTTGCACAAATAAGCAGCCATTCAGTTGCTAAACGTAAACATCTTTTCAAAAAAATAAAAATAAAAAAATATACATGCACATTAAACTTCATCTACCTCTACACAACGCTTGCTATTTAGTCAATGAAGCTTCATAAAATATATACGCAAATTCAACCCAGACATGACTGCGCAATGTTAGTTGATAACTGCTAATGGGTTAAAGCTTCACTTGCACAATGTTAACTGCTAAGGAGCTAAAGTTTGCTGGTACATAATTCAGTTTAAGCCCTTGTTTGGGTGATGGAGGAAAATGGATCTGTGGGAGCCACACGGATCTGTGGGAGCCACACGATAAGAAACAACTCTCAAAGTCCTATACCCTTTTTCACGAAAGAATTTGATGGTGGTGACCAGAAAATAACATCACGGTGCGGGTCCTATAGCAGAGAAATATTTAAGCAGGAAATATAAATCTTCTAATATACTTGGTTTATTCAGGATGCACACCCTAATCAAAGCATGATAATAGTCGGTACAAATAATCATAATCAAACAACAAACCTGTGCATTATGTCCCAACCACCAGGTAAGAAACGAGGATGAGTTGCTTCAACAAAAACTTGTCTCCACCTCTGACAAAATTGGCGAATGCCATCCTCTCCATATTCTTTCAGTATATGATCCACCACTTGCTTTCCATGTGGTCCATGTCCTAACAGAGATAATTTTGAGCTACTTTTAGGCAAAGCATTTCCATCATCTGATGGATCATCTCGGTCCACTGTTCCATTTGACGGACCAATTTCACATTTATCATCAGCACTTCCAGCACAATTTTCCTTTCTATCAGGAATTACATTTTCATCTAAAGTGGAATCCTTGCAGGGAGTAACTGAGAGGTCTGCAACTTGCAGATTAGAACACGCACTTACATCAGTCTCTGTTACTGTGAAATAGTCTTGATCTCCTTTCAAACCCATAGGCACTACTTCCGTAGTTTGTGAACCATCTAGAACAACTATAGATGAGTCCTCAACAGCAGCTTTGGCTGTGGTAACAACACTATGAGCCAAATCGTTGTTTGAAGGAGTACCAACAGTAGACTGCTTTAAAGACAATCCCCTCTTCTTTTGAAACCGTCTTCTCTCATGAGGACTCATCCCAACCAACAAAGCTCGCTCCAAGTCTTCCTGTGATATCTTTCTTCCTCCATAATATTGTGCGACAATCTACAAACAGGGAAAAAAAAAATTCCCAAGATAAATGACATGTAGGATACAAATGACTAACCAGAGACACAGCACAAAAAGCTGTTGAACAAATTTATTGCAAAATGAGGCTGTCTTTGAAATCTTCCACAAGCATACATAATATCAAAGTTGTCTGCCACTGGGTGAGTAATGATACCACTAGTAAGCAAATTTGGATTAACCTAATACATAAATTCTCCCTAAACTTGGCACAAAAAACCTTTCACATACTAACTTTGCAGGTGTCTTTTGACACACTTTAACTTGGCAAAATTTTAACTATTACTCCTGAATTTGGCAAAAATAACTTATGATCTGCATAAACTTAACAAAAGAGTATTTATTACCTTCCTAAAAAATTTAAATGTCAAAATTTTTACCTGTTTCCACGTCACTTGCATTTTTGTCTAGTTCAAGAGGGTGATATAGTATTTTTTCCCAAATTCAAATTTGTCACTATTGAATATCTCACATCGGTTAATTATAAGATGGTTGTGCTCCTTATAATGGCATGTGCAATCCTCTCCCTTTGAGCTAGCTTTTGGGGTGAGTTAAGTACAAGTTCATTTTTTTAACATGGTATCAGAGACACAGGTTGCGATGTTGGGACCACCCGTAGGTGTCTGCATATACTCACGCTCCAGGCTTCCCGCAATGTTCGGCCCTGGGCGTGAGAGGGATGTATTGAATATCCCATATCGGTTAATTATAAGATGGTTGTACTCCTTATAATGGCATGTGCAATCCTCTCCCTTTGAGCTAGCTTTTGGGGTGAGTTAGGTACGAGTCCATTTTCTTAACAGTCACAAGTCACCTACGTGTAAAAGATTTTTTTTTCTTTTTTTCTTTTTTTCCACCAAGTTTAAGGGGAAAATATGCATTATCCCATTTGAATTCCATTAACAACTTCAAAAAAACAATTGATGATATGTTCAACAAAATCCTTTAAAAGGATGACTTCACCAAATTAAGTGACAACCTTCACAATAGACATATATGCTCCTACATAAAGGGAAGTTAGTATATTCTAGGGATTAATTAGTTGCATATCACGATAAGTTAGAGCTGCATTATTAGCTCCTATTTTATATTCCTGTGAAATATATATATATATCTCTTCTAATCTATTTTCCAGGTAAATACTGACCATTGATACATGGACTTCTCAAGCTGTATTTGTCTATGTGAAATCAGATCACTTGTGAGCTGATTAATCTCAATAAAGATGTGGCATGACATCCTAAACAGAAATAGCTAGTTCAACACACGGCCAACACATTATAGAAAATAGAAATCTAAAACCATGATGTGAGAAAGTACCTTAACTGATGGCACTTGGTCTTGGCCTGGCTTGGCTTGTGTACAAATACTATTACTACTTCAAAGTAGACAGATAATAGTAAACAGTTATTCCACTTATGTTGTTTTTGCTAATAAGTGTTAGGTAACATACACTTGCCTAGCCTAGTAGTAGGCCCCTTGTGGAAAGATCCACTGCAAAAACTGGAAATTTTTGTTGTTGATGTTTTAATTTGTGGTTTGTAAGGTACCAAACAATATAATACAATAACAACTATTATATTTTGATCCCATACAAGATAGGATGGCTATATAGATGCTCTGTCCCCAAGACCCTCCATCCAAAGCTAGATCTGCACCAATATTTAATATATAAGATCCTTAGACACTATTCTTCTTGATATAGTCGTAGGCATATCTCTACCTTTCTCTTACATTCTAATACCAAACTGTCACATTTTCAGACTGGGGCATTTGGGATCTCCATAACACAGGATGAAACCATCTTAAAGAGCCTTTTCTTGTTTTATCTCTAGCATATGCTAAATTCACCCTCTTTTGAACATATTCATTTTTAATCTTATCCAATCTTGTATGACTACTCATCCACCTTAGCATCTATATTTCTACCATATTCAAACAGTGAATATGTTGAACTTTAGTTGCCATGGCTGGTCTAACTGTTGTTCTATAAAACTTTTCGTTTACTTTGTTGGTATCTCGGTATCACATAGCATACCTTTGGCACTTCTCCATTTGAACCATGTTAAACCATAAAACAACTGTAAACAAAATAGCAGAGAGCTAAAGCTTATGTGTTTCAAGAAGAATGTTAAAGGACTTGAACCTATATATCTAAGATCCATACCCAGTTATCTTTTAAGGTCTCAAATCTTAAGTAAACTGCTAGGCTGCAAACTGTTACAAATGAAATCACTAGTACATGGCTACAAAATCATAACTTCACCAAACAGAAGGGAATTTCAGTGTGTACACTTTATAAGCATGCTCATCTAAACATCTATTCGACTCATTAGAAAATTTTAAATTTTGTTTCCAAATACAATTAGAAAGGCATTATCACTAATTTGTACAATATGGTTTCTAAGAGTCCATGTTCCCCATCAGGAAGTGTTAAACTTCATTCTGCATAGTTCCATGCATAACAGCTTTCAGGCTTGACCTATTGCAATTGGAAACAATGATAAAGTTACCTCATCCTCAAGGATAATAGCAAGCTATGAGACTTTTACATAAAGAAATTACAACATGAGCGGTTACCAATTATATTCAGCACTCCATAAAAGGATAACCAAGGAACAAAATAAACACCCTAAAATTGTCTTCAGCTGCTTGCCAACACCAATCACTATGGTGAAAGTAATGAACATTCTAATTACTAAGACACCACATGAATAGAAAGTAGCTAGACTTGGATTTGACTTTTCCACAACTTTTGCACTTTAGAGAAGTTACAATATCAACTGACCTGTGTGAGTTCCTCTCGACGCTGGGCTGGCATCCTTGGTCCATGGCGTAGCAGAGCCAAAGCAGCAGTACGCAATTGTAAAGGAGATACCCCTGCCTCCTGAGCATTTAGCTCTGATGATGATGGCCTGGGTATGCAGGGGACATCTTTAGAATCAACTACTTTACGAACAAATAATGGTATCCCAAATTCTAGAGCCACCTGTTTTTTGTATTTCTCTGCAGCAGCATGAGCAACTTCATGACAGTCCACACAGAGGAGGACAATATCATGAGAACGATGGCTTTTCAAATGCTCAGGGAAGTGCATTCTATAGCATGAAGGAATTATTCGATAGCGCAAGTAATGACTTCCTTCACCACAGCTTACACATACATTTTTCTTACTTTGAATGTAAAAATCATTATCTTCATCTTCAAGGCGACCCTTTGGCTCAAAAAGAAGCATTATGGCAGGAGGATTTTCATCTATAAGTTTTGCTAGACCTCGATGAAGGTACCTATAAAACAATAACATGATCTATTAAAAGCAGCATATTTCCCATTGGAAAACAGAAGAAAAGGATTTAACCCCACTAACCATTCAAGCTTTCTACGATCACAGTAACAAAGCAGCCGTCCATCATTGGCATAGATCCTACAATTATGATAGACTGGAGATTTGCAGGAGAACTTCTGAACAAACAGTTCTCTTGAAGCCTTCTGAACAACTTGTTTAGAATGTTTAATCCCATTTTTCTTGGAAACTGATCTATTTGATAGTATCATATCACAATCAATCAGTAATGCATAATTATAAACAGACAATGGACAGCTCCCATTAGGACCTAAGCATTTTTTGAGAATCTGAGAGAAAATATCATCAACGTTTCTTTTATTGTCGCAAATTAAGTGATAAAAATCATCAAAGTGGCTGTAAACAACAGGGGATGGAGATGATGGAGAGGAATTAATATTTAGATCCACGTTCATATTGGCTTGAGCTATGGTATCATATATTTCTGCTGGATTTGTTGGCAGCTTGTCTGCAAGGGAAACAATTGCCTGGTCTGATAGTACATATTTTAAGCTCTCATCATGCACACGCGCCTGGAAAGAAATCAAAATCACATGATTAGTTAAACAAACAAAATGCACTAACATGTCTCAAATTAATAAAAAACGCAATTGCTGCAATACCCCTTAGGAAACTACAATCTTGGAAAAGTACTATAATACGTTCTCTTGGAAGAAGCATCTTAGAAAAATTAAATGACCAACAGAAAGTTACTAGTAAATGCAAACATTGACAGATGTATCAACTCATATAACTAATCAAGGTCAATGATGATAAGGGTTGGTGAAATTTGTAAGTTTTGCACCCAGAGCTGACAAGCATCTTGTTACAGCCAGATGTCCAAATGCAAAATAACAAGTAATCCAGTGGCTAACAGATAATTTGCTGTACAAACAATTTAGGACAAATTGATGCTAGTCTACTTTTTAGATCTATGCTATAAATTATTAAGTCATCAACCACAGCCACAAGACAGAAAATTACTTATAAGAAGATCCACACTAGCAATTATGATCATCAGCATGAGATTTGCATCCATTGCACCCTGCAGGGCAGTTACAATGAACAAAAGCATGGTCAAACTAGACAAACATTTGATTCAAAATACCTACATATCATGTGTTAAGAAAAATCACAGGAAAAGTCCTCCCTCATGTGACGAGCCAAACTCAACGGAACCCAAGGAATCAAGGAAGTACTTCATTCTAATAGAGGATCAAACAATGCCACTATAAGGCACATGTTACATGGATCTATTACTAGGCAATATCTGCAGGCTGGTTGACTATATCATCAAAATGCAAACCATTTACCCTATGAGAAATATATTCAATAAAGTTCCCATTTAATGATAAATGGGAAGTGAACTTTTTCCCTTATCCTAATGAAGTAGTGAAGCCATTCTCCATCAGACAGCAAAATTACTGAAAAAGATATCACTAACCATTAATTCTCTCCAGGTGCATAAACGTCTCACAAGATCCTGAAATTAACACTATAATATTAGTAATAAATATCAAGGTTTCTTGAAACGACATAATCTAATAAACATACACAAAAGTAGTGCACCTGTATCTCACTTGAATCAGACAAACCTCCTTGAACATTCAAGTGACGAGACAACAGTGATGATGCAGCAGACTCGCCAGGAAATTCTTCAATCTCTTTAGTGTAAAGTTGCAGACAAGTCAAGTTTGAACGTCGACAAGCCTCGAGAATAAAATTTAATTTGTCATCTGGACAAAACGAGTTGTGGGGTACATTAATATGCCTAGCTCCTTAACACTATGAGAAAAGTTGATATTGACTGTGTGGAGAAATATGAACAAATGATGAGAGATAGATACGCTGCTTTTGAACTCAAGTTTTTATTTTCTTTTTCTCAGGCATAATGAATCCTTAATTTGAGAATTTCAAAAAAGCAAAACTTTTCATATGAGCAGTCCTCTTATATGCAGTCCCCTTTCCCCTTTCTCATAATACAAACAAGTATCTAAGCTTTACAAGAAATTATTTTTCTAAATAATTGCAAGCTTCAGTATGCATTCTTTTCATCCGGTTGTTTGACATTCATAGCAGTGTAAGCAAGGTAGAATTAAATGTGGACAAAACAAGGTAAAAATATAAAGATATACCATTATTGTGTTGTTTCAGCTCAGCAATTAAGCAACTTGCAATATACAAAAGATAGTGTGCATCAGTTCGAGCATATTGTAACATATCTTCCAACAATGGGCGTTGCCTCCAGTCTTCACGCTACAATTCAACATGAAAATATATTTTGAGATTCATAAATGAAAATATTTAAACAACTAAAAAGTTAACAGAATCCTCTTAACAAAGTTAATAAAAGATTCAACAAATTTAGTAAGAAGCACTATCAGTAGTTGCTATCCCGAACCTGTAGTAATTTGTTTGTGGCTACACCACAATAAGTTTCAAGCAAGTATGCTAGTGATTTCTGTGGTTTTGACAGCAACTCACATGCCTGCAAAAACAAATCAATAAAAATACAATCATCCAGTGAATTCTAAAAGTATAAAATGACAAAAAAAAAATTGTAAAAGTATAACATCAGGATTTTTAATGCTTTATGCAGCAGTTTCTGCTCAAAATCCTTTATCGAAACAAGACTATGGTATATGTAACTTGGGAAGCAAACATAGTTCATGTCAACACGTAACATGAAATTTCACCTTTGCAGTGTCAAATAAATTAACAACATAAATATGGAAATCTCTTTGTAGCCAGAGAATATCATTATCAGCTCCATGGAACACCTACACCAAAAATTTCAGCATCAAAGGCAAGAAACATAATTTCAAAAAAAAAATATCAAACATGTAGTAAATATGTCCTTGCAACTAAACACATTCATACAACCGCTAAACAACTTTACCTTGCAAATGCTAGGATCAGCAAAAACTGGGCGGAGAATGCCCATTGCATCGTGTAATGCGATTGTATCCACCAAATAATCTTCATTTTGAGTAGAAATCTATAATCAACACGAATAAATATAATATAATCAAGTTTACAGAATAAGAACAATAAAACAAAAACGGACGACGTAGTTAAGATATAATTGAAATAAGCATAACCTGAATTAGAGCAGTGAATCCTAGAAAGGATCGTAAGCTATGCTGCTCGGTATCTACGGCAAAAACCCTCTCCTTACTTAATCCATCAGCTAGCTCCTTTAACTGAGACTCAGTATCCACCCAAACGCATACCTCATTCATTTCATGCAATTCCATATTATCTAAACCAAATCCAAATTCTACTCCCGGATTCTCTATCAAAGCTGTGATCTCCCGTTCATAAGGATGAAAATTCGAGGAATTCTCTGTCATAGAATCAAAATTTGAACATTAAGCTAATTATACCTGGTGGTCATAAGTTTCGCAATCCAGATCTCAAATTCTATGTTTAAGCTTTTAAACTTGAGCGAAGTAGAAATCAAGTAAAAGCGTATTTGAAAATGGTACCATTAGTGGCTTCATGGAGCTTCAAGTGCTTGAACTGAAAGAAGGAGTTATCAGCTAAACCGCGCTTGAAAGCGAATTGCGGCTTCGAGTCCGATTGCAAATAGCAGGAGCAACGAGTAGAACTTCGCCTCCGGCGTTGACGATAATGCCTAGAGAAAAGTAACGAGATTGCTGCCAGAGAAACTACCGCCAATGCGATTCTGATCTTGTGTTTGTATTCCATGTTTCTTCGTTTAAGTGTTAGTATCTTCGTTGGAAATGGAGGCGCGGGTTTGAGAAGACGGAGGGGGACGACAAAAGTCGAGAGGTTTTTGTGGTGGATCGGGCTCAACTTTCAAGTGAATTGGGCTAATGGACTTAAAATGGGTCTATGAACGGATCCAAGATGAAAGGCCAGAGATCCAAAAAAAACCGAAAGAGAGGGAGGTAAGGTAAGGGTGTGCTTATAAAGTCACGAAAAATCAGTTACCGAAAAGAGGAACACAAAGTGAAAAATGGAGTATGCAAATTCCCAAGGGAGAGAAGAGAATTTTGAAATGGAACAAGTGAAGGAAATGAATTTCAAAGCATATCTTGGAAATTGGAAAAAATTATGGATACAACAAGAGAGAAACTAGTATCAACGGGAAAGGTTGTTATTAAGGATAAATGTTTGTTGCTAAAATGGAGAAACAACCTTAACAAGCATGGCCAGGAAACAATGTAATGTATGCTCCTATTTATATAAATATGAAAATGATTATTTTATGAATTAATGTTGGATTGAGTTTGGCACATTTGTGTATATTGCGCAGCTGTTTTTCTTTCATGGATGGATAGTATGTGGCCCGGATCCAAGGGGTTTATCATTGACAAGTGTTTCGATAATAGTATCATGTTGGCTGTTTGTCATGTAATATGGAGACGATTTGCCTCTTCATCATACTCTTATAGTTTCTCTTTCATTGCTTCTCACTATCAGTTTTTGTCCTCAATCATCCATCTTATAATTAACTTCCTTGTATTCTCCTTTAGAATCAAAATAAGCAAATGGTACGAAATGGGACATTCTTTCGTTGGTTTCACTCCCCCCAAAAATTTTATAGATTTGGTGTTTTTAGTTTTGAAATAATATAAAATTTCAGGGTTCATTAATTTGTTTCTGGTGAGGGCAACTGATCCGGAAAGCATCCCCCGAAATGAAGGAATAGAAGGCGTAGAAGGAAGAATTGGTAGCAGTGAAGGAAGTACAACGGGGTGGAGTTGAAAATAGAATATTGTAAAGTCTGCAAGACTTTTAGGCAATGTTTTGAAAATTGAATTGAACAGGCCAGTTAGGGTCTAAAACAGTATTGTATAAAAATCGGTAAGAACCAAATAAAAAACAAGACAAATGAACTAGATAAAATTCGGTTTTTATTAAATATTATTGATTTGAATGAAAAATCAATATTTTTGAAACTAAACCGGTCGATTCACTTAATAAATTATTACGTTCAAATATAAATTATTACGTTCAAATAAAAAAATAAAATGCGCATGAATTTACACTATATTTAGGTGTACAAGTGGTGAAAGTTAGTCTTGAAAAGCTTAATGTTGCGTGTTTGATTCTTTGATTCTGTTTTCTCATTTTTTTCAATTATTTTAACCTTTTAACTTGTAACAAATATTTATTTTATAATTATTAATAATATATTTACATCTTTAACTATTTATTCATCTTAAAATTTTTAAATAAAATATAAATATATGTGCATGTTTTAATATTATTTTTATAATAAATATCTTATATTATTAATAATAAATTATATTTTAAGTTCTAACTTTTTGTCCAATTTATTTTTTATAATTTATTCAAATATAAAATTCATTATATAACATACATATCATTATATATTCAATTGTTTAATTTCAAAAGTATTTATTTTAATTTTTCATATTGAAAAAATGTACATTATAAATTGATTATAAATTATATAATTTGTTAAATTTTTTTTAATTATACTTAATTAGTTTTATCTTTTTATATTTTAAAATTTAATTTGATTTAATTGTTATTTTGTTATTTTAAAATTTTATTATTAAAGGTAAATAGTTTAAAATTAATGTGTATAAGTTAATATTTAATGATAAAAAGTTTTTTAAATGTATTTTTTTTATATATTATCAATCGCATTATATTTTAAATTTTTTATATAAATAATTATAATTAAAAAAAAGAAAAAATTCTATCGAATCCGATCGGACTGTGATCCAATTGATACTCCGATTCTTTATCTGATTTGATTTTTAAAACATTGCTTTTAGGCCTCCAAGAGTTGCCACTGTAATGTGTGCAACCGTTGCCCATGGTTAGGCGGATGTATTGCACCCTTTTATTTTTCTAATTTCTTCATAATTAATGTAATTATTGTTAATTTTATGCGTGTGCGTCTGCAGCGAAATTACCGATTCTACTTGACGTTTGTGATGTCAACCTTGAGTTTCTTTATTTATATATCTTCGTACTGTCGCTGCGGAGAATTCAAATAAGAATGTCAAGAATTGGTGTTGGGTTGCTAGGGGTGCTCACAAATTGTCCTGAGACAACGGCTTTCATTGTGTTTAGTTTTGCTGCTATTGGCTTCTTAGGTGGCCTAGCTAGCTGCCTTCCATTTTCACTAGATTTCGATCAATCAGTTAGTTTTTTTATTTTCTTTTTTTTTTTTAAAATTAAATATCTAATATTTCGTATATATATTATGATTTGATTAATTTGCGTATTCTGATTTAAATATGTATTAACTAAAATTGCGTTTTTGTTAACTGCAGACAGCATATGAAAATTTTAGAAAATGCTACAAGCAGTCTGGAAATCCATTTGATAAAGGAATTTTTGTTAACATTAAGCAGGCAATATTCTCAGCACTGCCATCACCTAGAGTTGATTTTCATGCTCAAGTAATGTCAAGAGATAATTTAAAGGGGTTTGTTCATAAATACTCAAAAAAAATTATATTAATTTTTAAAAAAGTCATCACGTATAATTTTCTTTTAAAATTATATTTTTTTAATTTTTAATTTTAAAATTACCTTAATTTTAATATATATATATATATATATATATATATATATATATATATATATATATATATTACTATCCTAAAAACTAAAAATAAAAACTCTAAATACTAAAATCTAAAATTTTAAAATCCTAAACTCTAAAATTCTAAAACCGAAAACCTTAAAAATTCTAAAACACTAAACCCTAAAATCCTAAATTCTAAACGTTAAATCATAAATCCAAAACTCTAAAATCCAAAACTTTAAATCCTAAATCCTAAACCTTAAAATTCTAAATCCAAAACTCTAAAATTGTAAAATCCTAAATCTTAACCATTAATAATGACAATTTTAGAGAATTAATTTTATAAAGAAAAATGTGTAAAAAAAACAAAATTTTCTTGAAAAAAAATTGAATTTAAATTAATAGTATCAAATTGATAATTTTAGGACATTTTTAAAATACAAAATATTAAAAGAAAATATTTAAAAATTTAAAATAAAAAGTGATATTTTTAAAATTAAAAATAAAAAATTGATAAGTAATATAATTACCTCTAATTTAAATGCTGCCATCACCTACAATTGGATAGCATTAGCAATGCAACCTTTCTAGGAACCCACTTCTGTTTAGAATGGTTCTTGGGCTGCATTCAGAGCCCACTTCTCTGGGCTACGAGCCTACAAGTTATACACAATTTTGGTTTCTAGATGGTTGGTCCATAAATAAAATTATGAATAAAATGGATGTTAACAACTTCATTATATTTCATACTTTTATCTTACCCCCAAGCAATGAATGCTACCATGTGCTCCCATTCACATGAACATTGATTTATTTCAATAAGAGAAAGTAGCATATTGAAAATGACCAAGGATTGATTAATATATATGCACTCGCTATCTATGCAGTAGTTGAATCAGATTATTGATTTTTACTTTGTAGAGAGCGCAAGGTAGCAATACTGATTGGGGCCATTGTTGTCATGTTGAGTCCGATACAAGTAATGAGCTTTAATATTATCTTATTAAAAATATCTGAAAATAAAAACTGTTTTTAATTGCGAATTAAAATTTTAATCAAATTTTTATAGTTAGAAAGAAAAGAGATGGCTAAAAAAAATAAATTAAAAAATTTATGTTTTAAGATTCATTTCAATTTATTATTTAAAAAAAATAATAAGGAAAATGCCGAAGCGATGGACATGTCTATTGAAATAAGTTTTCAGCGTTATAGACTCAAAAACCAATATTTTGAATTGTTGTTTGTATATAAAAATTCTTGTTTATGATATATCAAATTTAACGATTTTAAAACCTAGTTTTGGAAAGAAAAAGAAATGAGTGGCGAACAGCAGTAGGTTAGACGGGATGCCTCGGTTGATGGCAAACGCCAGAGAGCACATGGTAAATGGGCATCCGTGTTGGCATTTATGAATTGCCCATTGAGACGGGCCATATATTTTATGAGACATAATAATTTTCATGGGTCTAACAGCAATACTAATGATATTCTCAAAGATATAGAGCTTAAAAATGAAAATGAAAACGCATTGCATGGGCCCCGAAGAAATTGGTTGTCTCCGATATTCTTCATTTATAGTTTATAATTTACCTGTTTCCCAAATGCGAGTTGGAGAAATTCTTTGATTCGGACACTAACTATGCTTCCTCTCTTCTATTAGTGTGAAATATTGCTTCAGCTTATCTGTGAGTGGGACGACTTGCTCTTGTATTATTCAATAATTTTATGACAGCTCTTTTAACAAGAAAAGAAATTAATCCCCTTTCTAAGAAAAAATTAATTTCTGTTTGATTTATTTCTTACTATTCAAACCTGGGTTTTATTCCATAAAATCATTCTTAATTAACATAGAGAGATTCTCTATAAAGTTTGAGAAGTGCTAAATATATTCTCTATCTTATCTTATCTTCTCTTTTGCTTTTTTTATTCACCAAATATCATGTATTAAGATATTCTAATTACATGTTATAAAAATTTAAAATTTTATACACAGTTATTTTTATCCGTTTGGATTTAATTAGGAAATATTTTTTAAAGGTTTTTCAGGTAGAGGAATTTAAATAGGAAATAATTTTCTAAGGTTTTTCAGGTAGAGGAATGTTAGTGGGACCTTACAACTTCGGAGCAAGACGATCTGTCTTTATGAGCATATGGAACCTTTGTTGCCTATGTCCCTCTATAGCGCATTACTCCATTATATATGATTCCCTCTTCCATGCAAGAATCTATGATCTATCTTTTTAGTAGTAATTGTCTTTTCTTTTCTTTTTTTCCCTAATCTTAGTTTCAACTGTCAATTCCATGCAGAAAAAAAAAAGAAATTAATTAAAGCAACTATGCAATCATGATTTTATCATTAGTATCATCAATGATATTATACCAAAGATTTTAGTATTACAAAATGGTTTTTATAAATTTGTTCAACTACAAATTGAAATTAGTCCCATTTTTTTCAATAAATTCTGATATTAAATGGTGTAAAAAAGTAGTATATTTATTCAAATGGCTAGAGTAACTTAAATATGATATTGTTTGATTTATTGTTTTCTTTTTTTTTTTAAATAGTTGTAGTTTCAATTGTAAATTCAGTATATGCGATGGTTAGCAAACTTGTCATTAAAATTCAATTGACACATAATTGATATTGTTTGAATGGACCGATATTGGCCCCACTCCTTGAATAATGCCTAGCATAACTCTTCCATTATAATTGATTTGTATTTGTAAAAAGTTGTTCAAGTAAAATTTTCAAGTTCAGCCTCTAATAAAAATTCATAACGGAAGATTAAATAATTATACATGATCATATAATTTTGATGTTGAGATGGTGATGGAGTTGCTTGTTGTTATAACTTATAAGAGGAAGAGCAGATGATTTTGGCGGACTTGATAAAGCAATTGCACCTACTAGCAATTTGATAGTTGTAGCCACGGGCTTTTACAGCTATCGGCTGACAGCGGTTGCTTAAGCAGCGCAACAGGTTGTGTGGTAAAGCGACATGGACTCCCTTTCGCTTCGCAAGCAAACCTTTTTTTTTTCTTTTCTTTTCTTTTCTAATTTTATTTTATTCTATTTTTTTTTCTAGGGTAACCGAACCAAACCAATTTGGTTCCTATAAATTCATATTATTTACTTTTATGCCTAAAGCTTGATTTTTTTTTCTAATCTCCTTGCATTACTTGGTGATTGCTAGTTTTATTCTTTAATAAGATTATACCTATAGAACGAAACCTACTACAATTATTGAATTATATAACAAATGTATAGTAATATATTATATTCATAATTTTCCTTTGATAGAGATATTTGCTATAATTTGTTGCGTATTAAACAATGATGTTAAATTTTGTGATACTTCCAATTCTGGCAAAGGTATATATATCAGGAAAACCGGAAGATTCATTTTATGCTTGTCCAACACAATATCTCATCTGCATTATATTAGAAAAGAAGTCATTAAGAAAGAAGCTAACTTCACGCACACAAACCAGCTGGTTTACAATTAACCCTATTTATTTACCAAATTTTGGTATCTTCAAAGTCCATATGTAAAAAAAAATGTTCATTTTTATTATTAATTTGACGCATGTACTAATTATTTTATTTTTAAATATGTACTTATCAATATCTTCATATTTAAACACTATACCAACATACACAATTATGTCTAATTTGGCAAAATAATGTGAAGTAAATAGCAGATGAGTTTATGGAGTGTTTCGAACGATGAAAGGCTTAAAAAAAAAAAAGCGTAATTGAATTTAATCCGCATTCACAACCTTGATGAGATTTTCATAGCTTGTGAAACTTTTTTGGACTTGGAAGTATTTTCAACTTCACGGCCTGTAAGAATCTTTACAACTTTAAAAAGTTTATGGTTCATAAATATGAGTTACTTCGTGATCGTTAATTTTTCTTTTTTCACAATTGTAAACAATTCCAGTTGTTTTTTTTTTTTTCCTTTTTTTTCTCCTTCATTGCCTTGGTTTTTCCTTATTGTATTAGAGTTTGGAGAGGCTATAAGTATCTGTTTTTTTCCCCTTCAGATTTGATTATTTTCTTCATTAAATAAATTGCAAATTTATAACTTTTTTTGAGTTTTTGTGTTAGAAAGTTATTAAGAGTTATTAACTTATTATGATATAATTTTTGTTTGATTTAGACTTGATCAACATACGAATTCGGTTCGAATTTAAGCACACTTGATTTTTATAATGTCAAGTCTAAATCTTTGAAAAATTTACGTACTTTTATTCAAGTTCAAACTCACAAATACCATAAAAAAAAAAAATTAGCGTGTCAAGCTAAACTCACATTTACAAAATAATAATTTTAATTTTAATTTTAATATTTTTTATAAATTAGTACTAAAAAATATCACTTAATAAACGTTTTTTTAACTATACATTGATACTTAATATGAAATTTTAATTTTATTTAATATATTAATATATTTAATGCAAAAATATTTAAATTTTTTATATGTTATACTTTTTAATTAAAGAAAAAATAAAATAAATAAAAATATGTTTATATAGGTCGGGCCTAGTTTGACTTTTGCACATTAATTTTAAACTTATTTATGTAAAAGTAGGTTTTTGAAAAATTCGAACTTAAATCATACTTACAATTAAAAGTTTATATTTAAAATCGTATTTTTATGTAGAGGTAATAAAAAAGAGTCGAACAAGTACACGAGCTCATAATCAATTTTAATTTGATTAAACTTTCCAAACTTTGTTGACATAAATATCTTAGGAAATGTTTAGTTTAAAGGTTGGGGTTAGATAGCAACCTTTTCATACCAATCAACTCTGTTTCAAAAGTTTGATAATTTTTTTTTTTGAATCAATTTTTAATATCTTATTCTTATCCCAAATGATTGTTGTTGCAAAAGTTCTATTTGTAATTTTTTTATACTCACATGATAGTTAATTAGATTTAATTTTTATTTGGATAATGACACCCTTTTATTAATAGTAAATTTATTAATTTTTGACATCAATAATAATAATAATAATAATAATAACACTGAGAAGGCGGAGGAGCTATAACTTGAATATATATATATATATATATATATATATATATATATATATATATATA
>CANXYI010026703.1:0-10514 GCA_948208565.1 Hura crepitans
GCATAAATTAAATTATATTAAATCAAGTTTAGCCCATTATTTTGGCTCATTTATTCACGTGATAAATAGTTAATTTAATTATAGTCCCAAAGTCATGCTTTTATAGGACAGTTATAGGTCATTTTTCCTAATTGTGACAACTATTTTTGGTCCATTTTAAGTCTTTTTTTAGTGCCAACTGCACCAATGATCATGCAATTCCATAGGCCTAAAGCCAAACTCAAATAAGGATATCCATTTGCCATACAAATGGCTTACATGCCAACTTACATAAACATTACATATTAGGCATACCATTGGTGGTATACTATCAGAAGGAAAAAGCCAGTGATAGAGTTATACATATACACACCCTCACACAAAGCACTCAACTAACAAGGAAAATCACCTTTCCATGCATCATTTCCTCCCAATTTCCATCCCAATCATTCATTTCACATACAATTAGCCTAATTACATACATGTTCTATCAAATTACACACTTTAGCCACTTATTCTAGTAATTCTATATAAGGTTTCTAAGCTTCATTCATGGCAAATTGACCACACATGCTTTGAATGCCTTAAATTCACGTACCTCATAATCTAAGAAGTTAAATTCCACAGTTCAAGCTTGAAGGAAGTCACCAAATCCTCACTCTTTCTATAAGCTTCCATACACACTCATTTCCTTTCAATAATTCACCAAAATCCACACGCACCTCTAAATTAAATTCCAATCACATAGGTGTTCTTAGAATCATCAAATCCCTTAGGAAATAAATTAAAAAGGGTGGAATTACTTATACACATCTTTTAATTTTCTTTCACTCTAAAGACTTCTATGGCTTCTAACACCTTTACAAATCAATTTCTAACATATTAAGATAATTTTTGATCGCAATAGACATAAAAAAAAGCTTGCAAAAGGGGATGAAAATGGCACCGGGTAGGATGAAGAGGAAAGAATAAGGAGAAGGGAGGAGGGTGAGTGGAAAAGGCATACCATTGGTGAGATACTATCAGAAGGAGAAAGCCAATGATAGAGCTATACACACACACACACACACCTTCTCACAAAGCTCTCGACCAACAAGGAGAATCACCCTTCCATGCATCATTTCCATCAAACTTCCATCCCAAACATTCAGTCCACATATAATTAGCCTAATTACATATATAGTCCATCAAATCACACACTTTAGCCACCTATTCTACCAATTCCATACAAGGTTTCTAAGCTTTATTCAGGGAAAATTGACCACACATGCTTTGAATGCCTCAAATTCACTTAACTCCTAATCTAAGGAGTTGAAATCCACACTTCAAGCTTGAAGTAAGTCACTAAATCCTCACTCTTTCTCTAAGCTTACATACATGCCCATTCCCTTTAAAAAAATTCACCAAATTTCACACACATATCCAAATTAAATTCCAATCACATAGGAGTTCTTAGAATCATCAAATTCCCTAGGAAATCAATTAAAAAGGGTGGAATTACTTACACATAAGAAGTTGCTCTTTTAGCACCCTTTGATACACACCTATGCTTCCTTGAATTTTTTTGCACTTTTAGGGGCTTTATGGCTTTTAACACCTTCACAAATAAATTTCTAACATATTAAAATGATTTTTAATGGTAATAAACATAGAAAAAGCTTGCAAAAAGGGGATAAAAATGTTAGCTTTTGCTAAAAATGGCATCTAGTGAGAGGAAGAGGAAAGAAGAAAAAGAAGGGAGGAGGGTGAGTAGAAGAGGCATACCATTGGTGGGATACTATTAGAAAGAGAAAGCCAGTGACAGAGTTATACACACACACACACACACCTTCACATAAAGCTTTTGGCCAACAAGGAGAATCACCCTTTCATGTATCATTTCCACCAAATTTCTATCCCAAACATTCATTCCACATATAATTACCCTAATTACATACATAGTCCATCAAATCACACACTTTAGCCACTTATTCTACCAATTCCATACAAGGTTTCTAAGCTTCATTCATGGCAAATTAACCACACATGCTTTGAATGCCTTAAATTTAGTTACCTCCAAATCTAAGGAGTTGAATTACATATTTCAAGCATGAAGGAAGTCACTAAATCCTCACTCTTTCTCTAAGCTTCCATACATGCCCATTCCCCTTCAAAAATTCACTAAAATCCACACACACCTCTAAATTAAATTCTAATCACATAAGTGTTCTTATAATTATCAAATCCCCTAGGAAATAAATTAAAAAGGATGGAATTACTTACGCATAAGACGTTGCTCTTTTGGCACCCTTTGAGACACACTTATGCTTCCTTTAATTTTATTGCACTCTAGGGGCTTTTATGGCTTTCAACACCTTTACAAATCAATTTCGAACATATTAAGATGATTTATTATGGCAATAGACAAAAAAAAAAAAGCTTGCAAAAAGGGGATAAAAATGGCATCGGGTGGGAGGAAAAGGAAAGAAGAAGGAGAAGGCAAGAGGGTGAGTCGAAGAGGTATACCATTAATCGGATACTATCAGAAGAAGAAAGCCAGTCACAAAGCTATACACATACACACCTTTACACAAAGCTCTCAACCAACAAGGAGAATCACCCTTCCATGTATCATTTCCACCCAATTTCCAAACATTCATTCTACATACAATTAGCCTAATTACATACATAGTCCATCAAATCACACACTTTAGCCACCTATTCTACCAATTCCATACAAGGTTTCTAAGCTTTATTTATGGAAAATTGACCACATATTTGAATTCCTTAAATTCACTTACCTCCTAATCCAAAGAGTTGAATTCTATACTTTAAGCTTGAAGGAAGTCACCAAATCCTCACTCTTTCTCTAAGCTTCCATACATGCCCATTCCCCTTCAAAAATTCACCAAATTTCACACACCTCCAAATTAAATTCCAATCATATAAGTGTTCTTATAGTCATCAAATCCCCTAAGAAATAAATTAAAAAGGAAGGAATTACTTACATATAAGAAGTTGCTCTTTTGGAACCCGTTGATACACACCTATGCTTCCTTCAATTTTATTACATCTAGGGCTTCTGTGGCTTCCAACACCTTCACAAATCAATTTTTAACATATTAAAATGATTTTTAGTGGTAATAGACAGAGAAAAAGCTTGTAAAAATGGGATGAAAATGGTGGCTTTTTCTAAAAATGGCATCGGGTGGGAAGAAGAGGAAATAAGAAAGAGAAATGAGAAGGGTGAGTAGACATGGCCTAGTGGTCACTTAGGTATCACCTTAGGCCTTTTATAGTGGCTAAGGTGGCACGGGTAGGGCCCACATGCCCCTCAAACAACTCAAAAAGCTTGATTTTGGTAAAAACTTCAAGGAATTTTAAAAAATTCACTTGGACCTCAAAAAATCATTGCTTTTCTTTTAAAAATCCTCAATTAGTCCTATTTAGAAGCTCATAAAATTTCACGGCCAAATTCTATAGATAGGACAATTAACCAGTTGCTTTGATTTACATGCCAAACCTTGAAATTAAAAAAAAAATTGCAAATGACCTTAGAATTCAAAATTTATTTCACCAATGGACTTAAGGAAATTTTTAACCTTTAAGGTATGGCATTTTTAAGTCTATCCAGGCATATCCCAGGTTATTCCTGGCCTAACTCCATTTGAGCCTACGACCTACTAGATTATAGCCTAAAATAATTTATTAGTTCTGTTAAATCTTTAAATTAAGCCAATTTCATCATTTTATGGCCCCTCGAAGTTTCATGACTAGTACCTTTGCCTTGAGCCTCATGAAGGTGACCCAACACTCCGAAAATACTTTTCTGCCTTAGTGGTACTATTCATAGAGCCTCAATTTACGGGTGTTACATCCGCACTCCCTTTCCCCATTTTCTTCCACTAACATAACGAAATAAACATAAAAAATTATTTAAAAAGGATTATTTTCATCACCTAAACCCCCTTAAAGAATTATGGAGTGAGCTGGCTTTTTAAGGATGAAGGGGGATGGAAAATAGGTGTTTTTGTCATGCCAAAAGTGGGTAAGTTAATCATAAATTAAGTAAATTCTATTAGGTTAATTGAGGAGTATATTTGATTTATGGAATTATATGTTAATGTTTAGTGTGTAATGATAATTTGTGATGATTTTATATGAGCAAAATTATGATGGAATTAGTAGAGGATGTGAAAGAAGAATGATAAGGTAAGCTTGAAGAAGCAAAGGGGACTTAAATGGACTTAAGCTTAAGAGGTACGTATACTCACAAACTTGTGCATGGTTATTATATTTATGTGCTTATATAAATATATAGAACTATTGTTAAGAGTTTAAGTTAATAAATTGGTGAAATAAGATTAGAATTAAGCTTATTTTGACTAGTAAAAATACATTAAACAAAAAGCACAAAATTTTATAAAGGAATATTAGGTTGGCTAATTTATACAATAGTAGAAATAAAAGAATAAATATGGTTTAATGAAGTAATTGATTAATAGATTATTTGAGTATGTAATTGGAATTAAGTTATTTTACATAAAATATTTAAATATAGGAAAAGGAATATGGAACCACATGTTGCAAAGGGAGCTAAAACATATATTTAAAGACGACACCAAATATTTACATGTTAATATATTTATTAAACTTAAAATAAGCACATTAGGACTTGTAAATAAGAATTAATGACTGCATGATTTAAAAATAGATGTTTTTAGGTTTTAATTTATGAAAAATCTAAATGGTACATATAGGCATATAGTATAGAGGTTGAGAAAAATTTGTGAATAAATCTATGTAATAGTTGGAGTGAGGCCTTAGTTAGAATTTAATTGTCATGTGTAAAATATAATGTGTATTTATGAGATGGCTAAAATATGTAGATTAAGGACGAGAACATATAAATGATGTTTAATAAAATAATTAATTTTTTAGTACTCAACACCTCCTTATAAAATTTATCCTAAGAAATAATACTAATTTGTAGTATATACACTAATATATTATAGTTAAGAAATAAAGTGGAAATTAAATATGTGAGTAAAAAGGGAAAATAAAAGGCATATGAGTCCATATAAATGAATAAAGGATTGATAGGTAATAATGCTGTCAAAGAAAATTATTATTATTATTATTATTATTATTATTATTATTATTATTATTATTATTATTATTATTATTATTATTATTATTATTATTACTACTACTACTACTACTACTACTACTACTACTACTACTACTACTACTACTACTACTATGATTATTATTATTATTATTATTATTATTATTATTATTATTATTATTATTAATGTATATATAAACATTGAAATTAAAGGGAAAAAACGTATAGGTATATTTACAATTTTGTATAGTTGTTACATCAATAATAAGGGAATGTTATGAATCAATTGGGTAAGGATAATACTGAAGGTAGTTAAACAAATATATAATTAATGAAATGAGGATTATTTAAGTGAAAGGCTTAATACAAGGTTATGAAATTAAATGTATAACTTAACTAAAGTGTAATAAATATTGTAAGGAGAAAATTTGAGAGATTAAATTATAAATACACATGTATATACAAATATCAAGAAAATAGTGAATAGAGTTGAGATAAGTATAATTAAAGATAATAGTAGAATATTGGGAAAATCATTAGAAAACAAAGGCAAATAAAAGAAGGATATAAAAGATACTTAAGAATCATTATGAGATGCTATCAATATAAGTAATATGTTGTGGAAAATAGGTATATAAAAACATAACTACAAGTATTCAAGGGAATGGATGTAATTAAATCAATAAATTAAGTAAATTATATATAAATGAAGTTAATTATGTAAACTAATAAGGTATATAGAACTACAATATATATAAATCATAATTTAAAGGCACATAAAAACATAACTATAAGTATTCAAGGGAATTGATCTAATTAAATCAATAAATTAAGTAAATTATATATAAATAAAGTTAATTATGTAAACTAATAGGGTACATATAACTGCAATGGATATAAATGATAATTTAAAGAAATAGTATGGGTAATGGAAACCAAAGAAATATTATAAAGGAATTTGTGAATATTAATGAATTTATATGTAAATATTCAAACATTAATAAACAAAGAAATGCACGATGATGGTGGATAGTAAAGCAAAGAGATATGTATATCAAAAGGAAGTTGATAATGGGAAACTAAAGAAAGTTAAATGATGCATTAGGAAGGATTAAACATGATAAAGATGAAAATGTTGTAAATAATGCAAGTATAGTGTGAATTCAATTATTTAAAGTATATGGAAAACTATGGGAATTTGTTAGCTACAATATATAGTTATGAAAATTATATTTATATATCAATATGATTGAGATATAGCAGTGAAATTTATGATACATGTTATTTGAATTCTTATGATAACTACATGGAATAGGTTGATAAAAAAGGAAATAAAAGAGAAATAATTAAATGGATTGGAATGATTGAGAAATGTAATGAGGATTAAGAAAAGCACATATAAGTTAGACATGTACTAGATAGGTTAATCAGTCAACTACGGAAGTAGTAGCTATTAGGGCACTTTTGTGTCCTTCATACACATACATGTTGGTACTTGATGACATTGGATTACAATGCAACAACCACTGAGAGGTCTAACAAAACCTATGACACCCTTCAACTAACCCGGTTGCCAAATCCCAATAAGAGATGGCATATTGCGACACCTCCTACTCGAAACTTTATCGAGTTAAATAAAAGATGACATGTTAACTGTGTCTAGTAAAACCATTATCATCTCAAAACCCTAAAATGCATGTGTACATTATGAGCATCTTAGGCACACATGTAAATCAGCATGTACCAGATATATATGCACATTAAAAACATTATTGTCTTGCTAGAACCAAAATTCGATAGAATAACTGCTGCACAATGTAATGCCCTAAAGTAAAACCTACAGAAAATCACACTTTTATAAAGTCTCAATTTCAAGTCCACATCCTAGAGCCTTCTAGTCCACCAATATCATTATCATCATTATATCTCAGTCACATCAGTTAGATCACAATTGCAGTATCCATAACAATCTCAATTTCATCATATATCAAGTTCACATCGCATATCTATTATATACTATTAATGTTTATCTAATTAATTTACAAGACCAGTGCAATTACATAAATTAAACATACATGTGACTAAGTTCTATACCTTTTATTTACATATGAGTGTCAACTATCCTTATGTATATCACATTAAAAGATATAAATTATATACCAAAACTTGAAGCTATCTGCACTGCACTGCTACTTTAAGGCTAGATTGAAGTTGCCTATCTATAACCAAAGCTTCAAAAACACAATGCACTAAGCATAAAGCTTAGTGGTGTATTTGATAAAATATGCTCACATACATATGTACTCATACCAAGCATGCATTTCAAATAATGAAATATGTCATGTAACATTTACACATTGTACATGTCTGTGTCCCTTCTATTTTTAGGCCGATCAAACTGAAACAACCAAAGACTTAACTTAAGTCTCACCTCTCAAGTTCTAAAAGACGAGAAGGAAATTAAAGGAATTTCATGTCATTCCTATTCGGTTAGCCTAGAAAAGCGAGTTGGGTACCACAAAGTAGAAGGCACCACTTAACTAGAGTTCGAAAATACCATATATGTGACACTTTTTACTAGATTCCTAAAGAAACCCAATAAGTGATGGAGTTCCTGCTAGGTCATCCATCCTAAAATTGTCCTTTAGGTTCATTCATTTAACTTTTACCAATTTCTTATTATTGGATTCAACTTAACTCCGAATCATGTTCTGCCTTTTTATAATGTAATGCTCATAATTTTAAGTTATACGAACAGTACCTCCTTACCATGAATAATGTTCTCAGTGGGTCGGGGCACCTTCATAAGGTTAGAAAGAGGTGTATTGGTCATAAAACTTTGACAGGCTAGAAAATGGACAAAATGTAAGAATTTAAAATTTTAGCTAAACTAATAAATTATTTCAAGTCAAGAACTAGTGAATAGTGAGATAAAATAAGGTTTTACTATGATAGCCCTAGGATGTACTCAGACCGACTCAAAAATATCATATCCTAAAACTCAAAAATTCCAATCTACATGATGGTAAGGGAATTTTAATTTTCTGATATCATTTGATATTTTTTTTGAATATTTTATTCTAGTGAGTGAATAGTGACCTAAAGTTAACATTGGAATTTTGACTTAAAATTTTACAAGGCCTTTAATGGCACTAATCGAGGATTTTTAAAATTGAAATGGGTATTTTTGGAGGCCTAGAGAAATTTCTATGAATTTCTAAAGTTTAAAATAAAATCGAGAGAAAACAGACCATTGGATTGCCACGTGTCACGATTTGAGCCATCCACCCATCCATATAAATGGGCTCACACTTGTGAGAGTGTCATATGTGTAAGGCATCATCTTCTACCCCAAAATTTTGATGCCATTTGCCCTTTTTCTCTCCTTCATTTTTCTTCATTTTCTCTCTCTTCTTACCACTAATTTTTACACCTCATACATGGTTCTTGACCTCTACAACCTCCTGAAGCTAATTCTACTAATAAAAATTGGAAAAAAAGGCTAAAAATGAGGAATTAAAACTTAGTGAATAGTGTCCATTTTTAGGGTAAGTGTTTTTATTTTTATTTTTATTGTTTAGGTAGTTTTATGTATTCTAAGAAATCCTATGGTTTTAGAATTCAATTTAGAGTTATATAAAATTTTTAGGAATTTTTCTAAGGTGAAATTCTTTATGTTTAGGGCAAAGAGAAGTTTTTGAAGGAGAACACCATTCAAGGCATTTAGGTGGTGGAGAAAAGGGTGTTTTCACACCTTAGGTATGTGGAGCCCAATCTATGTGTGCCATATGATTATGCATGAATGTGTGTGTGTACATGTGTATGGAATTGCCATATCTTAGTGTTAGGCATGTAATTGATGTAAATGAATGGCATGATATGTTAATGGGGTAAAAATAACATTATATACATGAATTTGAGTGATAGAAACCAAGTGTAGGTGTGTGCACTAAGTGTGGCTGAATGGTGTATATAAATGGCATAGCATGAATATTCATGTGTATGGCATGTTAAGTATGACATTGCAATATAATTAATACATGCAAAGTGTGCTAGGAATATGAATAACAATAAAAAAATGTATGGAATTCTAGTTTGGCAAATAATGACCTAAATGGATGTGAAATATGGACATTAACAATGATAAGTAAAATGGAAATCATATACGTTTAATTTGTTAGCATAAGAATAAGGAATAAGTCAATAGTGATCACAAGATGAAATGAATGCAAAAACAATAGATTATGGATTGGTATACTTAGTGACATAGAAGGCATGATGTTAAGTAATGACTAATGAATAGTAATTTACGCAAAAA
Source organism: Hura crepitans (assembly GCA_948208565.1). Classification (NCBI taxonomy): domain Eukaryota; kingdom Viridiplantae; phylum Streptophyta; class Magnoliopsida; order Malpighiales; family Euphorbiaceae; genus Hura; species Hura crepitans. The sequence goes on from CANXYI010026703.1 coordinate 9,405, forward strand.
TGACCAAATGAATAGTAACTTTGCGACAAAAGACCTAAAATGGAAATTTGTGAGGAATTGCATGTAAAATGAAAATTGATGTTGTTAGTGATAGAAAATAAGATTGAATATGATTAGTAATGATATAAGTGAATAATGAATAATTTATTATCCCATCAGTTAGACACCTATTAGATAGGTTGATTAGTCAACTAGGGAGTTAGCAGTTGCTAAGTAGGTTAGTCCTTCTAGGGCTACTTTTGTTTGATGTGATGGTAGGTGCAGCCGCCAAGGTTTTGAGGTTGAACCCTGCACACCCAAGTATTGGGAGGTCCCCCTAGGATGATCCTTGCTACCCATTGGCTTTTTATGGATATTGGGAGCTCTCACGGGGCTAATCCCTATTATCCACTTATATTGCATTGGAGATGTTGCTTTGGGGTATTAGGAAGTCCTATGGGGTTGATCCTTACTATCTCACTTGTAGATATTAGGAGGTCTATAGATTGATCCCTACTATCTACCAGTCTGATATTGGGAGGTCTATAGACTGATCCCTAATATCAATCCAGGTAGGTAAAACTACTGAGGCCCAAAATGTAGGCCACTGCATAATATAGATCCCGTTATCTAATTTCTTAAAGTGTAGTCTATCTATTATAGGCCTAAACAACATTAATTTAATAATGATAATATTAGTTGAATATGAATAATAGAAATTGAGATATTGTATGGATTTAAATAACTAAATGGTTTAAATGGTATATAGGTAGTTACTTGCATAACAAGGCACTGTAAGGTAAAGTAAGTAACTAATATCTAGTATAATAAACCTACATAAACATGATTATAATGGCTATACATGTGTATATATGAACTCATATGTGTGTTTGCATTCATGACATACCTTTATTGTGTCAATTTCACTACTGGGTGTAACTTAGCATGTCGATGTTTTGATGTGCAAGCTATAGATAGAGTAGCAGTCTAGCTTCATCAGCATAGTGTAGCTATTGCTAAGTCTTTATGGGGTATATTTTTGTACTTTTTTTGTTATGTTATAGCAATACACTTATGTATATAATGGGGCTAGAACTAGGTGGTGTATGTACATTATGAACCTTTAGATAA
>CANXYI010027058.1:0-16033 GCA_948208565.1 Hura crepitans
TTCTGATACTGAAGCCGATGCGACGAAATTAAATCGCCAGCCATCCAAAGGGAAGAAATCCGAAGGTATTCTGTTTAAGGACCTATTCATTTCGCTCATCAATGTATCAATATATAGAAACTGATCAACTGAGAATTTCAATGCAAAAATATGGACTTTGAAAGAATTGTTAAAGAGGTGCTTGTTGGAGAGCATTGAAAATGTTCAATTTTAGTTGCAATGATTAACTTGGAGAGTGAAAGAGATTTAGCTAGAAAACTCAATTCATTGACTCATGTTACTTGCATATATGGAATTGTCAACTCTCATATGATATTACACTATTTTGCTTCTTACCATTAAATGCCTGGATCAGTATGGCCGCCTGAATGAAGTTGTAAAACTGTATTTAACCATGACTTAGGAGCCCAAAAATGGCCTAGAAAATACATCTTTCTTGAATTGGTTTAGTTTTTACTTTGTCGCATTGTGTTCTAATTGAATTTCGATATGTTATGTCCAGACAAGTTCGGGAAGCGGAAGAGCGGTGCAGTGGACTTTGAAGCATTGAGGCGGCATGGCTATAAAGGTGGGTTATCTGTCCTGAGTGTGCCTCCCCCCAAAGATGAGATGAAGGAGGACTGGTCATGGTCTACTGGCAGAGAACATAGAGAGATCAAGGAGGTTGAAGAATCTTTTGAAGAGCGGCAGAAAACCAGAGCTGCATTAGCGGATGGAGAACTACTGACAAATGTGCAAACTAGCAAAGAGAAGAGAAATCTAACCTTCTCCCAGAAGGAGAAGAGGAAACGAGATCTCGGTCAAGCTAGTAGGGGGAAGAATTATGTCGAAGAAGAGAAAAGATTGCTTAGGGAAAGTGGTATGTACTCCAGCTTTGATGCATGATAACTATGTTAGCTCTAAGAACTGTAGAAGAGTTTGTTAGAACAGGGACAGGTTCACACCTTCGAACTGGAAAATATGAGTTCTAATGTGTCGATTGAACTTTGAGTTTTCTTTTTCTTCCTTTTCTGCCTGCGCACATAGCAAAATGGCAAAGCATTGTATTTCCCTGTTCAGTCATACCTGCTTGTGCAATTTTGAAGCACATTTCCAAAATGGTTTTGAACTGCGCAGACTATTTTGTTACTTGTGGTGCGGACGTCAACCGTGTAAACTCAGTTGTGCAAACTCGATAGAAGTTGAAATTAACTTTTTGTTCCACGTACAATTTTATATTTGAATTACTCATTTTCCAGTCATTACGGTAATAGATGGCTGGATGGACATATTGGCTAGGATGAAACTCGTAACTTTAGATTTCATCGCTAATGTAGAAAATTTGAGATCCAGCTGTACTGTTCTTTCAGCAACAATTAAAGCAAGTTTATTAAAACATAGTACACAATCTTTTACCCAAAAAGTAAACAGCAAACAAAACTGTCAATCTTCAAACCTCCCCACCTTTTACTATCAATATCCATGCTTCTCGTCTGCATATTGATGTTCCAATATGCTAGCGATAATCCTCCAGGAACAGCTTAAGGAGAAAACCTAATCCGCCTGAAGAAAATTTCAACACAGACCTTGAGAGTACTTCAGACTCTTCTATCCCTGTCACAGCTGAAGCACAAATATTAGACCATCTACATGATGCCACTCTTCAGCCGCCTTGTTTGATTTGTCAGTTCTCCCTTTCCATGCAAAATCAGGGCAGTTCTGACAAAGGTGTGGCAGCAGATCTATTTGAGAGAGTCCTGTATATAGCTTTGATAGTATTAGGAGTCGTTCTACAACAACCTCCAACAAGAGAAGCTCCATCCTCGCACCATTTGGTTACATATGAAACAAAATCATTGTCTGATACCCCAGTATTTTGCTGCGAAAGGAACCAATGTTAGAGTGGCATAATAAGTAAATCAGACCACCTTACCATCAAGAACAAGAAATAATGTAAACGAGCAATGAAGTTGCAAGGAAAATGCAAGTAAATACACATGGCCAGACAAAATTAGTATTATTCTCCCTTTCCCCTATTCCGTTTATTTCCCAAATAACAAAACGAAATAAACTCACCACCCACTCTTTTCTATCAGCATCATAACTCTCCCCACTGTTTGGGTATATGAGTATCGGTTTGGACGTCACCTGAGAAAGTATTCAAGAAAACAGTCAGACTCTCAAGGTGCATAACACAATAATTCTTCTAAGAAAACCAAGTCCTCTAGCATAGGCATATAATGTAAGTACCAAATACCAAACCTCTAGGCTAAATTTAAGAATATTATCTTCAACTACAGAAAAATATGAAAACCTAACCTTTTTGATAGATAATATCAATCCATGAATAAATCTAGGAGGAGTGCAGTTGATTCCCACTGCAACTACTTTCTTACATGACTCAGCAATTGAGGCACATTCAAGTAAAGAATCGCCACTAACCACATTGACACCATCCTTGGAGTTAAAGGAAAACCATGCTGGAATTTTTATGCCTTCTTCCTCCAAGAGCTCAGCATAAGCCTACATGAAAACAACAGCGCAGCAAAATAATGGTACTATGACACAAAAAGCCACTTTTTATTTGATAAACTCCTAACAATGACACTCTATTTTCCAGGATCCACTTTAATCTTGATCAAAGCACTGAATTCCATAATTGAAGAGAATCCAGCCTAAGCATAATGCATGAGTTAACCTCTCTTGGTGATAAATGGAAGAGGGCAGGAGTGCTAAATGAGAAAAAAATTAACGCTCTTAACCAAAAAACCACGTGATAGAAAATCCATCATTGGTTGCTAGCACCAGCATTGATTGTGCAAAACAAAATGTAGGTAATTAATATCACCCTGATCCCAGCAAACATATTTTTTTCCAATCATGGAGAATGGAATGAGAAGAACACTTGACATGCAGCATTTTAAATCAAAATGAGTTCTTACCCTCTAAGCAAAAGATATGTCCAAGAAGCTTAATTACCAAAAAAGGAAAAAAAATTATGAATCATGTTGATATTCATCCATTTAACTCCTTTAAAATGCTAACAGGAACTTTGTTTCTCTGAAAAGTCACCAGAAAGGACAAAATGAATTGTTTATTTTTCTATAAAGCATGGTATGATTCTGTAACCTAGAAGTCATAATTGGACAAAGAAGAAAGTGTGTTTTCAACCCAATTTAACACAAGAAAGTCATTAATCTCTTCACCTTCACTTCCTCCCATTTTCACTTCACCTAAACAGAAATGAAGAAAAGTCTCTCTCTCCCACTCTTTTTGTCCCAACATCTAGCCCCTATCTCTTATTTTTCACCTATGTCTTTTCCCAATCAATGCCTATCTGTTTAATTTCCAAGAAACGAAAGTTAATATCATAACCAATAGAGTGAGTTAATACCTGAGCTTCAATCTTATTCGGAACAGTTTCAAAGGCTATGAGGTCAGCGCCTGATTCTGCCAACACCTTAACCCTCCTGCGATGAAAATTTTTCAGGGTTTCCAGTGTAATGCCATCACCATAGATCCCACTGCAAAGGTGAAATATTAACAGGGATATAAATAACAAAAAGTTGCACTTCTAATTCAGGACATATTCAAACTGTTTGCAATCGAACTTTGGGTTGTCTGCCTGCATCATAATGCATTGCTCAGAGGTAAAATGCTGAGGGTAAGCAAAAGAATAGATCATCCTGCCCATAATATGAATGAATAAAGGAATGTAGAGAACAAGGGATTCTGATTATTTCTTCAAGGCACATTATCAGAAACCACATGTCATGATTATACAGCAATCATGGAACTTGCAGAATGAAATATCTCACAGTAACCGAAAGTATGAAGCTTGATCGGTGCCTCATACAACCAACGGTGCAACTTACAGTATGCTGTAAATGACAGGTTGACTCACGTCCTCACCTGTACTCAGATCCATCAGCCAAATAAGCTCCATAGCTGCCCACAGAAGCTGCAACCAAAATTTTTCGAGATTTGAGAACTCTACCATCAGTATCACCATCACAACCTACTCTCTGACATCTCTCAAGGTAAACATCCCTAGCTTCACAGGCAATTTCCACACTTTTTTTAAGCAGGGTTTCACTTTCTCTGGTGGAGAAACCTTTTGCCTCAAAACCCTGAATGGTGGCCTGTCCAAATTCAGGAACATAGAGTTTCAGTTGCAGAAAGGGAGGGAGAGAGAGAGAGAGATCATTGTTAATACCTGATAAGATGCCGTGATAATAATATCAGCACCGGCTTCCAGATAGTCAAGGTGAACCTGCAGAATTACGAAACTAGGTAATAACTATGATTAATAAAAAAGAAATATACTTGAGGAAAATATCACTGCAAAGTGAATCAGGTATCATTCTCATATAGACAGCAAAACAAAAAGTAATGCCATCCATTTTATGTTGAACATTACTTAACGACCTCCCCAAAGAATCCCCAAGCGTAAGACCATAAAGAAGCCAAGAAACAAATAAAAAGGCAATACCTGCAGAGAAAATAAGAGATAATTCCACTGACATTCTATATGGTTTATCACACAATTAATCTCAAAGGTATATCTAAATATCGAAATACTGTCGCAATTCCTCAGATGGCAGTCTACTCATTCAAAATCTTGATAATATTTGAATTTATGCTGTTGTTGGTATTTTATTTATGTAATAGCACTTTTGCTAATGACATCAATATGCTACACAAAATTGAATCCTCTAAACTTTTAAAATGGTGCTAATATTGGTACATTCAGTGGGGGAAGGGACCGAGAGGACATGGCATCCCTACACTTGAGAAAATTCTTTACAGATTTTGAAGCATCAGTTTGTCTTCAGATTTAGCATATCAGGTTTTAAAGTTTACAATGGAAAGCAGAAAACGAAATCTAACTTAAGAAATGTATCCAATATAAATGTGTAAACAGGTGCTAGTTCAACATAATATATTGAGTCATTCCATGGATTGCTCCCCCAACTTTTTGCCTTTTTGAGGACAGAAAAAAGGAATTCCATTGTATGCTTCCTCAAGCAATATATCTACATGAATAATTAGAATTGCAACCTCGTGCGACTCAACGTTGCAGGTGTTCCTAAAATCACTAGAAAGTAGACATGCCTTAAAGCAAGAACTCTCAAGTATGGATTTTTCTTCCCTAGACCTGGTCTATGGTGGACCGGCCAATGGGAAGTCACTATGTGTGAAAAAAATTAGTTACACATGGTAACCTCCCATTGGCTGGTCCACCATGGACCTGGTCCAGGGAAGTTTTCTCCCCCGAGTATATCTCTTTTTATACACTAATAAAACTATGTGGCTTAAATCATCGAAAAAAAAGCGATCTTTTAATATGCGCCAAACAAGAATATTCCCTGTATACAGATACATCTGGGCTCCGGTTTAACATAGACTTTGGGATCATCTAGGCTCCAAAAACAGTAAACAGAAACCAAATCAAAGGGAAAGGACAAACAAGGAAAGACAGAGAGGGGATGGACAGGACTCCCAAAATACCATTAACTAAATATATGAGTTAAAAAAGAACGCATGGCCGCTTAATTCAGATACCACATATTTGTAATCTAGTGAATGCAAAACTCCTCAAATCATATGTCAACACTCATTTTTCACCTGCAACATTTTCCCGGAAACAAACGAAACAAGATCCAAAGTCTTAAGACACTAAATTTTATGGGAGAAACCTAATCAATAACACAATAAATAATCACATAAACTAATTATAAATGTGGACAGATAAGTAGAAAGAGAGGTAGTACCGTACGGAGGAGGTGAGGAGAATCGAGGAGACACTTGGCACTCCAAAGGGGATCGTTAAGGTCAGCGTCGTGCCGTTCGAGCTCCGTTGCGAGACCGCCGTCAATGACGGCAACACCTCCAGACTGACGGAGGAAATCCGTCATCAACGACCAACTGTCGGCTCCGGAATTTCCCATTAGCCAGTTGTTACGGCGGAGAAATTTATGAGTTCTTTTTCTTTTATGATCTGTTTGGCGGTTTCCTATTGGTTGTGAAGCGCTGATCGCACTTCAACGACTACAGCTTTGCAATCATACAATATCACGGGAGGACTGCCAATTATGAACATGACAAATATTATGGGGATTGTCCCTACAACTTTGAAATATTGCATTCTTGACCCAATCGTTTTTAAATTTGTGATGCTTGCCCCAAACTTCTTTCTTTTGACTTTACTTATGATTAAATACCAAAATTTGACATCTAAGCTTTATGCAAGAAAATGGATATACTCTAATTGCTAAAAGCCTAACCCCACAATAATAATAAAAATAATTGCGATTATTATAATCTTTAATTATTTAAATTAAATAAAATCATAATTAATTTCTCTATAAAATTTAATATGAAACAAATTCATTTTTTTGTTTTACTATTAGCATTTTTGGTTAATTCAATCCAATTTTTGACATATTAATGAAATTAATTCTATTGCAAATGACTAATTCAAACTCAAAATTAACTTGAATGCCTGTGTTCGAAATATTGCGCACACAATCTTATGGCAAATGCAATTATTTTATCCTTCATTTTCATTTATTTATTATAAACTGGCATAAATTGTACAAGCAAGCAAGATTCAAGATCCCCCAAATAAAAAAAGGATTAAGATCTTAAACCATTTTGATCAAAGTCTGTAATTCTGTATGATACAACTTTTCTTGAATCAAGTGCTTCTAGGAACTATGATATATTTTATCTAAGATAGCAGCTGCATCCAAGCAACGAACTGCTTCCATAATATGCAAAAGAGTCATGGACCGCGAGCCGGGCTGAAACAGAAACAGCCGGTGGATTGGTCTTCAGGTATCATGCCGCCTCCTTTGCTTGTATCTATTGCTTCTAGCAGCCTCACCACCTCGTCCATCTCGGGGCGTTTGTCAGGATTTGCATCCCAGCATTTCCTCATGATGCTTGCCAATGAATTGGGGCAACATCTTGGGACTTCAGGCCGCAAATTCTGTCAAATGTCACAACCACTGCTTCTATTCAGAAACATGACAAGACAAAACAAACTGTGCTTCACTATAATTGTTTCTAAAGTCTCAAATTGTAAGCAGAAAAACTATGGAAAAGCTGAACAAGCAGCCATGGAGATCAAAATATATGGAAAGACAAACCTGTCGAACGACTTGAGATGATATTTCAGCAAAACTAAGATCAGGATAAGGCATGTCGCAGCAATAAATTTCCCATAAGCAGATACCAAAGCTGTACACGTCGCATTTCCTATTGTAAGGCTTTCCATTGAGGACCTACGTGAGCGAGTGAGTTAGTTAGTTAGTTAGTTTTTAGTCCATGTTTGAGATGAATGGAGAGTTTGCTGATACCTCTGGGGCCATATATCCAAGAGTACCAGTTTCCCCTGTCATGTCCCTGGGATTCTGAGCCTCAACTCGAGCAACGCCGAAATCTGCTATCTTCAGAGTTCTTTGACCATCTAACAGCATATTTTCTGTCTTAACATCACGATGTACAATCTTTTTTGAATGAAGGTAGCTCAAACTGCAAAAAAGATCAAGCAGAACAAAAACTATTAATAACGCTAGAATCGAAGACTATGTTCATCTGAACACTATACTTACCCCCTTGAAAGGTCCAAAGCAAGTTGAATTACAACCTTTAAGGCAAGTTTCTTTCTCCTATTTCTGATCAAAAATTTCTTTAGCGTCCCACCTGGAAGGTATTCGAGCACCGCACAGCAGGCCTTGGAAGGAAGAGAATCGTAACTTCCATTTGCAGGGCTATTAGGAGGAATTTTAAGATTGGAAGTTCCCATTGATGCTCCAACAAACTGTTAACAGACAATTTCAATCAAATTCTAGACGTCAACATATGGTTGAAATGTGCTAAGAAAGCTTTTTTGTTCCTTTCTTTTTTTTTTTTTTTTTTTTTTTTTGCACCTTAAGTCTTATGAATGGTAAATATCCAAATGATACAGAAAGCTAAGATGATCCAAATAACGTATAATCATTTATACCCTTTACCTTTGTAACATTCGGATGGACAAGCTTGTGCCAAACGGCAACTTCTTGCTTAAATGAGGCCCGAATAGCAGCAATTTCAGAAACAGTGGCAATGCCATCCTCTCCCCAATTCAATATCTTCACTGTTGTGTACAATATCAATAAAAAAACAATTAAAGATCATATAAATATAAGTACCTCATAAACTTCATCCCATGTTAAACTCCATAAAAGCAAAAGAATCACTCAAACATCTCATATCACTTCAAGGATGTTCTCTTAACAAGTATACAGTAAATTCAACATCAGAGGAACGAGATTTATGAGTCCAAAAATTTAGCAATTCCAAAAGTAGAAGAATAAAATGGCATACCAGCAACATCTTGGCCATCATAATTGCCTCTATACACAATCCCATAAGTGCCCTGAGCTATAACATATCTTATATCTAGTTTGCTTAAATCAATCTCCCACTCTTCCCTTCTTGTCTGGACATCCCTGTCCTTTGACCAGACACGGCTTAGGTGCCTTTCTAGCTGGACGTCCCAGCTCTTGAAATCAATCTTATCTGCTCTAAAAAACATTTCTCTATTGCTAAGGCTACCCATATTATTCACCTTGGAAACCAAGCTCTTTTCTTTGGCATCAGAGGTGGAATTCACTTCTTGGGTATTGGATTCCTCAGCCTTTGAACCCATTTCAGCTTCCAAAACATTGCTTGATTTAGAGGTGGAATTCACATCTAGGGTATTGGATTCCTCAGCCTTTGAACCCATTTGAGCTTCCAAAACATTGCTTGATTCAGAGGTGGAATTCACTTCTTTGGTATTGGATTCCTCAGCCTTTGAACCCACTTCAGCTTCCGAACCATTGCTTGATTCAGGGGTGGAATTCAATTCCAGGGTATTGAATTCCTCAGCCTTGGAACCCAATTCAGCTTTCTTAGCATTTCTTGATTCCATGTTTTTTCTTTCTGTTCCGTATACTAACCTCAACAACTTCTAACTTGAGGGACTAGAAGTTGAAGACAGAAAATTTAGTAGGCATAAAACCTCATCATGTCATTCAGTAATAAAACCTCCAAAAATGAATAAAGCACGAAAGCAAAAACTCAAATCAACAACGATTATGAACTTCAGAATCCAATAGTTTCTTCGTCAACAAGAGAAAAGAAAGAAGGAAAATTGAAGCTTCAAACCAACCCAGAAAAAAAAAAAAAAAAAAAAAGGAGAAACTTCAAGGAATGAATTGCCAAAAAAATAAAACCTTACGAAAGAATAAAAGAAAAAAAAAGGAGAATCAAACAAAAACCTCACATTCAAATAAAAAAGGCGCAAGAGAAGACCAAAGAGAGGAATATGAAAGGTAGGGTTTTGTGATGGAGAAATAAGCAAAGGTGGAAAGGGGAAGCAATCAGCTGGGAGAAGGGGAAGAAATGAGAAAAAAGAAAAACAGAAGAAGAAAAAAAAAATGAGAGATTTTTCGGAGAGACAAGAAGGAAGGCGCGAGGATTATGGCCTAAGATAGCTGCTGCGTGGCTGTTTCAAAATCTATCAAAGCTTCAACTCTTTTATATGCTGTTTCTTACCTGTCCCTTAAACAGAATTACCGGTCTTTTAAATTTTTTTAATATTTTTGGAAATTCTTTTAACTCTGTTTTTAATCACTCTATTATTCTTCTCGAGTTCTCGTAATGAAACTCAATATATTCGTTTTTCAAGAATCTTAAAAAAAAAATGCCAACAGTTGGAGTCTCCGAAATGAACATTTGTTTTGGGTTAAATAAATTTAAGAATCCAAAAGACTTCAAAATTATTATTATTTGCTGCACCCAGCCTTTAAGATGCTTAATTTAAGTATTTTGGAATAGCAAGTCTATGGCTTTTATTATTATTATTATTATTATTATTATTATTATTATTATACCCTCAATTCCATGCAAGCTAATACGGCTATTATCAGTTACTTTAACATGATCTCTTTAATTTAATTATTTTCTCATATTAAAAATAATATCTAAATATTAAATTAATAATATGAATAATTTGATAACCATCATTTAATGATTTAATAGATGCACTACATCATTAAATCTTTTCTAATGAGACTATGTACATTCTGAATTGAACCCTGCAGCAAATGATGCTTTTATTTAATATATTTATTTTAACTACATTTCCTTATATTAGAATTTACTATATATATATATATACTATTTTTCATCCTATATATCCATTTGCAATTTATATCAATTTTTATATTTATATTTTATATGATTGTTTTATAAAAGTATGTATATTAATATACACATTCCATATATATCAATTTACTTAATTATATCACTATTTTTACAATTAAATTTTAAAATATCTGAAGTAAATTATAGAATATATATACATTTCAATTTAAATAAATTTTCTCAACACTGAATTGAGTGTACGATAGATATTAATGGCTCTATATAAATAGAAAGTGGCGAAAGATGAAAATGTCAAGAGTGCAGGCCTAACATGCGTCAATTAGAAAATGTCAAGACGCCAAATTCCTCACGACTTCCAAGCACCGAAAAAAAAAAAATCAGCTTCCTGAAGTTGGGCTAATCCCTGTAGAAATAAACCAAGGTAGCTTCTCTGATGCTTCCTAAGCATTTAGGTAGGCATATTCTTTTCCCAGAAATCATTCATACCCATTCTTTGTTTCTACCTTCATCAAGAACCCGAAAGAAAAGGAAAACCTGCTGTTTGATATTCTAATTTCTTCCCCAAAAAAATGAATTTTTAGTTTGCGAATAGTAAGAGGGGATTTACAACATCTATCACACATTTACAAGATTAGTTTTATGAAATTCAGAGTACATGGTCGTTGTACCTCCAGCACGACGTCAAAACTCAGAATCTTACCTGAGGAAATGAAAAAAAATAAAAATGAAAGAAAAGTGATATAAAGTTGATCAAGGTGATACCTTTTCGACAATTAGAATTTAGAACAGAGACAAATAGCAAGTGGACTTGTATTACATCACCTTTCCTTTCCAGCCACCAGAAAATCAGTTCCCTCCGGGTACATCGACCCTGCATTATGTCACAGTGTGAGCTATGACCTGGAGGCTAGACCAGCCGTACACTTATGAAATATCCGAAGAGGCAATCATCAATGGAAAAGTATATGTCCACTACAAAAAAAAGTAAGCACGTCCTTCGAATATTTTCAATGTCGCCACATGCAATGCCTGCTTATGAATATGCCACAGTAAGCTCATATCATATGTGAACTTGACCAACCATTGCGCATGCCATTTCACCTTGCCACTATTACCTTAATTACTTCCAAAGTACAAGGAAAATCCCATGCTATGGTACCCCATCATATTAATGTCAAAGCAGCACATATCAACATACACAATGGCAGGCATTTATAATTCCCAGTTTGTTTGTCGCACAATAATTGAGCACAGATATTATTAATACAAATTGACAAGTCAATGACTTAAGTAAAAAACACAGATAATTCTGAATGCATGAACAAAAACCCTCAAACGATCATTATCTTAAGTGATTTTCCAGTCCATGGACTCTTGACATTTCTCATCCTCTAATGATGTTTAACTAAAAGGAAGGGCGAAGCCGATGAACATAGGCCGTGGATGGCACCTTTACAACATGCTATTCAAGTGGAAGAACATAAATTTGATAATTACCACAGAAAACGGATTGTGAGGCAGCATCTTACCCGTCTAAAATCAAGCCCCAGCTTTTATCTAAAACGATGACGGTGCGACCCCTGGATTATATGAATGTGCATTGTCCCATCCTGGCAACGCAAAGTAGATCTTATGTAAATAGGCATACATACACATAGACGCGCTTGATGCATTTCCATTCTATGCTAACTTCTATTGTCGAGAACTCGCTCCACACAGCAGAAGTAACAAGAACAGCAAAAGCAATAATGTAACAATGAATCAACAAGCTTAGCAAATGAAATGCTTTCAAGAACAGGAGCAACAAAAATTGCATGCCATGGTGGGTAATCGTCATTAGATGGTACAGGTGTCCTTTCAGAATTTTGTGTGGGCAGAAAATCCATTTTAGCATTCTTGGGCCAACTAGAAAAACAGTAGCCTGGGCCGAAGTAAGAGACACCTGAACTGAATCTCCACTTTTATTTGGGAAGCTCATTCGCATTTCATTTTCATGTGAATCTCAAATTGACCCACCCAATTTTTGTGTTTCACATGTATATATGTTTTCACTGACTGATCTTTTTTTTTCTTTTCATTAATGCAAATTCGATGGCCGCCATTAAATTAAAGTTTATTCAATTTATTATTTAAATTATTCATGAGATTTTATTTATAGTCTCGTTTTTAATTTCAGTCTCGCTAATCAAGATTTTTTATTTTTAAATATTTGAATTTAAATTAATTAAGTTAATAGATATAGAATAGCCAATAACGTGAATCCAAAAAATACAGCCATTATTAAGTGAATGTTAGCTGTCAAAGTTGTTACTTTACTAAAGAGATATTAGATGTGACTCGTCAAAACGGAAAAAGATAAATGCACGAACCGTACAAACTTTTTTTTTAGTAACTTTGTAGATAATTTTTTAATTATTAATTTTGTAGTTATTATATTTTTTAATTTTATTTTATATATAAAAAAAATTTTAAATTTAAAACTTTTTATTTTAAAAATTGTTATCACCTGCTATAGTAGGTTAATTTTTTAATTTTAATATCTAAATTTATTTTTTTCTTTTTAATCTCAATATAATTTTTTTATTTTACTTTTAAAATTCATCGAGACTAATTCAAACAATCTAAAAAATTTTAGTATTTATCCCGAATAACTCGAAAATCACAAATTAAAAATTTTATTTTATTTTATATCCTATAAACTATCACAAATTACATTAATTCATTAAAATTGAACATAAAATCATTATTTTAACAAAAATTTACATATAAATTCATTAAATTCAACATATAAACCTAAAAATTAATATAAAATCTAATTCATTTCATAAATTTGAGTAAAATTAAAATTAAAAAATAATAAAATAGTAGTTCAATTTTACCCCACAAATATTAGCCGAATCCGAATTTTTCAAAATATTAAAACCCGATTTAATGCAAATAATCCAAAAAAGTAAATTTGGGTTGGTAGGGCTAAATTTTTTTTTGTACTTTTTAGATTATTTGGATCGAATTAGTTGAAAATTTTTAACATAAATATATTTTAAATTTAATGAATTTATATGTAAACTTTTGCTAAAATAGTGATTTTATGCTTAATTTTGATGAATTAATACAATCTTGGATGATTTATAAGATATAAAATAAAGTGATTTTTTTTTTAGTTGTTCGGGTCAGGCTTTAAAAATTTTTGAATTATTCGAATCAGTCTTGATAATTTTTAAAAATGAAATAAAAAGTTTTATAGTGAGATTGAAAAAATAAATAAATTTAGCAATAAAATAGATTATAAGTACTTTTGAAATAAAAAATTTCAAGTTCAGATAATTTTTATATATAAAATAAAATTAAAAAGTATAATAAGTACAAAATTAATAATGGAGTGAGTATCAGGATAAATTATTCACTTTTTTCATATTCATATGTATTATATTTTGTTAAATCTAACACTTTAAAATTAATAATTAAATTTTAAAAAAATATAAATTCAATTATAAATATTATAATGTATAATATTTCGAATCGCAACCCCTAAAAACAAATAGCTGTTAAGAGAAAAAAAAAAAAAGAAAAAAAAGAAGCAAGGCTGCTATTTATGAACCGAAACATTCAACAACTGCAACAAAGAAAAAGCAGCAGAGCACACTGTAACGTATAACGTAAGAAGGTGTGTTAGAAGAGCAAGCACATGGGCAATGGAATCGAACCTGCAATTGGCATAGGCAATGGCAGTTGGGTGGGGGGTGGGCCCCTCCATTTCTTCTTCACACCTGCTTTCACTTTAGCCAAACAAAATCATGGCAAATATAGGGTTTGTTTGCTTTTCAGAAACTGTGAAATTGGATGAGCATGTTCCGTTGCTGGCTGTACCCATTGCTGTCTTCCTGGCCCATCACCAATGCCTCTTTTATCACTTTGGTACGTGTAAAGTGTCAAGAGAGAGATTCCAAGGGATGGGTATATGCATATATGGGAATGGGATTTTGTTTTGTTAAATTTGGATTTGGAGTCATCAACAAGCTCCAAGTAACATAACGGTTCTTCATTGCCTTTTTAGGCTTTTTTGCCAATCAACTCAGTTTGATGTTTTGCTATATCATTATGATTTCTTCTTTTTCAATCTTTCTCGAGTGGACGGTAAAGCTTTGTTTGCAAAAATGGCCCACTTCGGTGTCGACCCGTTAAATGCATTATTATATTAATGCATATATAAACAAAACACGAATAGATGATATAAAAAACCTCTTCTCTCTTATTTATTAAAATTGTTAAATTTCAGTTTTTTATGAGCTTATCAATTGCGAATCTTGACATTAAATGATATAAACTAAAAATTATAGACATAAATAATATCTACTTAAAAGATATTTTAATAATAAAATTAATTTAATACATTGAAAAGTCTTAAATTTGAGCACTGCTTTTCCTTCGCACGCTATAAAAATTTCTACTAGCAATTCATTTGCTCTATGTGTATGTGCTTGAGTATGCATGTGTGAGTTTATTTATCTTCAAATTGAGTAAATTTAAAGTGCACACTATTTATAGTTACATACAAATGGAACTATCAATAATCAATACTAATCAATGGGGAATAAAAATTAAAACTTGATCATTAAATTTAACATACTGCCAGATTTAAAGAGAAAAAAAAAATGAATGTTTTTGTGCAAGCCATTATTCTTTGACCTTGAAACCAGCAGAAAATAGAGTGACAAGAATGAAAGGTCACTTGGCATTGGGATAATGATGTCTTTTCCCCAGTTAAGGATTATGGTGTCTCCACAGAAACAGGAGTATTTTCCGCAAAAATGGTGAAAATGTTCTTGAATTCACTCCACTCAACACAATCATAACAGCAACTTTTTCACCCTACTAATCTAATTGATTACTGAAATCATGATGATGATTAGTAATTAATTGATCACTATTTTCTATCATTTTAATTTTGAATGAAATTCTCTGTAAAAAAAATAATTTCTTTAATGAAAATTGAAAATATTGATTTTCTAATCAAAACTATAATGATACGAAATATGAAATATCACATGGATAAGAATAATTAGCAAACTGAAATATCACATAATTGATTTTTTAATGTAACAATAATATTATTATTACATTGTAGAGTTGGTTTTCCAATGTAATTGTAAACATACGGGTAATCATCACTAATTATTTTTTTTCACATTGACATCACAGCACTTGGTTAAGTATTGATAATACTCCTTTTATATTTTGTATAAAAAGCCCAAATTCTTGTAACTCGATAGTTTATAACTCAAACACGTGGAATTACTTTCTTTAAATTAGGAATTTAAATAGATTATTTACTATTAATTAAAATTAAATACTCTTGACACTAAAATTACTATCTCAAAATCATAATTTTTTCTAACTTATTATTCGAAGGACATACTACTTCTTTTTTATAGATGCCTTGCTTACCGCTTGCTTCCGTCAAATAAGGAATTATCAACTTTCATACCATTTGTCAAAAAAAAAAAAAAAAAAACCTGTCCTATCATTACCAAAATTACTACCACCATGATCTAACATCCACTAATTTTTTCTTTAATAGAAAATTTATCATAATTAAAATAATTATCAATTTGATTAGATTTTTTATTTTGATTTGATATTTTTCACCTCTACTCAAGGATATGCAAAATTTTATATGTTCACGTAATTTTATTAGACAATCAATGGTATTTTGAATAAAAAAAATATTAATTCATATTGACTTGCTTTCAAAGTTAATTTGAATTTAAAAAATATACTATTTATGGTAAGAAGAATGAATTAAAATATCGTTTCTCTCAAAATTTTATTTATATACATTTATAAAACAATGCAC
>CANXYI010027063.1:0-17160 GCA_948208565.1 Hura crepitans
TCTACTATACTCCAAAAATTTCCATTTCAGTTTTAAAATTCTTAAATCAATGTCACTAAGGTCCATGTGAAATTTCAGCACAAAAGTTAACTGTTGACTTTTTGGCACTATTCACGAGGCGAATAAAATATTCCGAAAAAATACCAAATGACCTCAGAAAATTCTGATTCCTTCACCAACATGCTAAATAGAATTTTTGAGGTTAGGGTATGGTATTTTCGAGACCATCCGGGTACATTCTCGGGTCTCCACTGTCCGGGTCTCAAAATTTTTTTATCTTCGGAATTGGTAGTTTATGACCTAAAAGTAATTGTTGATTCTGCTAAAAATTTTAATTCCTTCATTTTGACCCTTTTCAGGCCCGTCAAAGTTTTATGAATAATATGCCAGTCATCGGTCTCGAAATGATGACCCGTACCACGGGGAACATCAATCGGGTTTCGAATGCACTGTTCATAAGACGTCGACCGGCGGTCGTTACACTTCATAACTTACATCCTTCATCAATAATCATCACAAAATACAATCCCTTATCAACCAACATATGCTTTATCTACATATATACATAGAAACATTCATGCATAATTTCAACATATAGTTTTATATATACTTTTCTTTATACATTTACATATCTATCTACATCTCTACATATGAGTGCCATATACAAAATCAAACTAAAATAAATATGGAATATAAGTTATATGCCATAATAATGTCTTTAAAAGAACTTAGACTGCTAAAACTTGAGACTTATTGCTTCTTCATCTTATCTTTAATCTATGCATCACAAAAACAAGAATTGACGCACTAAGCTATACAACTTACTGGTGTATTCTAAAGAATTTTAAATTTGAGTAACAACATAAAATAAAATCACATAATATTCAGTTACATATACATTAAGTCCATTTATTACGTATGAAGCTATGTTAAACCTATATAACTTTACGACTTATTTATCTATTAGATTATTTATGTGAGTTTATTTTATAATTACACATTTACTTGATAGTTTATTTTAACTTATTTTATATCCATTTTCATTTTGATAAATTTAACATTATTATAATTAAGTCATTATATTATTTCACATTCTTAGAATGCGCTTATTCGCATGATAGACATCCTGATATGGATAATAGGATATTTAGGCCATAAAGACTAAGTAATTACTAATGAAAGCCATATAAGCCATGGACCTAAGAGGGTCAACAAGGGCCACACAAGCATATAAACCATATTTGTCAAATGGGGGCCTCGAAGGCTAAAGGCCCATAGGATCAAATACAAAGGTTAAGTGGCTATAAACCATAAAGGTCAGTAAGCGGAGCCCAAAGGTATGGACCATAAAGGTTCAAAATCATAATAATATTGCATCGAAGTGCCATCAGTTGCTACTAAAATCCATTATCCCTAAGTCAGCTAACTAATCTATCCAGCACTGTACATCTGTGCATGTTTATACGAGCTTTACACAATTTACATTCTAGTCATCTTAATTCTTCTTATAACTTTTACATAACATTTCATATGGACTTTTGATACATTTAGACTTATAATTCCATTAACTTAGTTTTTCACTTTCTTAACTTTCCTTTAATTTCATTTGGCCATCAGGCTTTACACTCACCAAAATTCTTTTACTTTAAACTTTCATGTATGTTTAAATACTTACTTTATATTCTTGATAAGTAGCATTGATTCCCAATTATGTTTGACTTATAATAATTTATAAGTTACTTAGACATAACCAATTTACTTAATATCTTAT
The DNA here is from genome assembly GCA_948208565.1 of Hura crepitans. Lineage (NCBI taxonomy): Eukaryota > Viridiplantae > Streptophyta > Magnoliopsida > Malpighiales > Euphorbiaceae > Hura > Hura crepitans. Next base: position 1,772 of record CANXYI010027063.1, read on the forward strand.
TATGCACATAATAATTTATTCCAATATCTTAAATTCAAAACTCTATCATTGTACTTAATTATAACATAATTAAACTCAAATTTATCAATTTATTTTTAAATTCTTTAACTTAATTCCTCATAAATTCTTCCCATGTAAAAATACTTCAATAATTTAATTATTTTCTTTCTTTAATCATCTATACTTATTTTACTTGTGTTCAAATGTGATAGTGTAATGTTATTACCTTAATTTTAGCATGCCATGAAAATTCGGTCACACACATGCACACATGTACTTATTCGGCTAACACTTCACACACACTAAACCTGTCAATTCTTAAATAATTAATCATTTACATATATCAATTTTATCTACTAATAACACTTACATCATACTTTACATTAATTACAACCAATAACATTAATTACCATAACTACACAATATAATTAAATTACTTAAACTTGAAATTTCTTTTGAATACACTTACAATTCTTGCTTTCCACCTTAATTTTTTCTTTTTCTAGCTCCTTTTAATCATTAGCCTTTCTTTTTCCTTTATCTCTCCCTCCTTTTTTAATTCTATACATATGAATAATATAAGAAAAATCATAATAAGTTCCTTATAACTTCAAACATCAAATTGACTTCATAACATTAAATTTGAGACCTTAGGAAACTCATAAAAATTAATACAATTGGAAGAATATCACTTTCTTGAAAATCAAGTACTATTCACCCTAATTATCTTCTTAATTATTCTAACCAATTTACATTCTCTTCTTTGCTTCTAATGTATAATAAATCTTTTTAAGGCCTTAATTTGATTTTTAGTAGGGCTATTTAATGAATTGAAATGGTGGAGAAATGAAAATGGAGAGCTTAAGAAGGATGTTGGCTAGTTATGGGGAATGGAGAAGAGAGTTATTTTCTTTTTATTTTAGACCATTTTTGCGTTTTATATTATTAGCATGTATGGTTAGGATTGAATGGTGTGTTGATCTAATGGTTAAGATTTAATTCTCATAAAAAATCTCCTATAATTAAATTGATATTTTTCCATCATATTTTTTTAGAGTTTTTTACATATTAATCTTGATCCTATGGCTAGAACTCAATGGCCATTACACAATCCAATGGTCTCTTTTGGTTCCTACAAAAAAATCTAATATTTTATTTTATTTAGTTATTATTTTCTTTATGATTTCTTTCTTTTTATTTGCTTAAATACTTTTTGATCTCTAAAAATTCTAATTTCAAAGTCTCTTTAGATTATTTTAGTATTAGTGTATTTCCAGTTCAATTCGGTAAAAAATGTTGAAATTATTGTTCAGCATGATTAAGTTACTATTCATTTTTGACTAATATTAAAATTTTATTTTTGATTTGTAACCCTTTTAGTGACTTTATTTTTATTTCATATTTTGTCCAAAATTATTTTATGAATAATACTTTCTTTCAGTCGCATCAGGTCAGTGGCACTCGGGTTCTCAGATAACACTATTCATAACTCGGGACATACTATTCACGACCTAAGATTTTTTGAGCATTACACAATTAGAATAATAATGAGAGGTCTGTGGGGACCTAATAATAGCATAATATCATATGATAACAGTGCATACAAATGACATGAATGATCATGGCTATCAACAAAACATGCATAACTGGTTATTATCATCATTAATATTAGCCATTAAAATGAACAGTAATTCAAATAGCATAGATTATTCTAATTAGAGATAGGTTTGTATGGACTACCTTAAGAAGTTTCATTTAAATAATATGTCTGGGTAGACTTAACTCCTTGTGAAAGGAGGTCTGTGTGGACTACATATTCCACCTAGAATGCCAATTTTAGTTATAAAATGATTTCAACATGCAAACAAATATGTACAATAGTAACCTATTCCTATAATTAGTACAGGAATTACAATGAATCACCTCACATAGCTAATTAATCCTTAGAGATCATTGGTTCACAATTAAAGTAAAGCAATTGATAATGATAATGGCGTTAGTTTTACCTGTCGATTAATGCACCGAGTAACAAGATAAAAGTTGGGTTTTAGAAAGAATTATGAGTTTAGTGAAGGCTTATAACTTATTGTATTGCTTCTACGACATAGTTTTTTAAGTGATTTTAAGAGATCCAATTAGGTTCATCAAATAGACCTTTGGTGAGGTATTCTTGTTCTGCTAAATAAGAAGCCTCATCAGAATATGAATTAGAGTTTGAATAAGAAAACTAAAATTCTGGAAGTTGTTTGAATTGAGATTTATGTAAACTATAGGGTAAAGATGATGTCCGTGTGGACTAAGGGATTGGTTCCTTTGGGTTTGTGGTTTATTAGTCTATGTAGACATTAGGTTAATAGATCCATGAGAACTAGTTACTTTGTTAGTCCGTATGGACTAGAGTTTTAGCTTATTCAGCTTGTTGCTAGGGCTAGTCCCTAGCAATTGTCATAGGCCTAAAAATCCAAGTGCTTACATTTACTACCACTTTGGTGTGTGCTATGAAACATGTGTGTAATAGTGAACTTCAAAGTATAAGACTTAGTAATGTACCTAAAAATTTGCGTGAAGATAATTCACATTGAATCCAAATTTAACTTGCCCTTGAGTGAAGTGAAAAGCCACCCATTATGAATGATTCTTCTCTTTGAAAAACTAAAATTTGGAAGATAAGCTATACTGATTATGAATGCCACTTGTCTTTTGAAGTGAAAACCCACTGATTATGAATGTGCATTTGCTTTGAAAACTAGATATTTATAAGGTAAGCTACACTAATTATGAATGATGCTTAACCCTCGAGGGAAGTGAAAACCTATCGAGTATGAATATGTCTTTGCTTTGAAAAACTGAATATTTAAAAGATAAGCTACACCAATTACAAGCATCGCTTGTCCCCTGAGTGAAGTGAAAACCCACCTATAGATGCCTTGATTTTAGGTCTAGGGCTTTCTCATGTATTCGAATTTGACTCGACCCGTAAAGCTCAAGATGCGACCCAAATTACATAAAAAATGGGAATTTGTGTCAATAGCGGAGGGCTTAGGCTGATAGGCCTAAGCCCAAAGCCCGACACTGATTCCAATAGGGGTACGGGGGCAAAGCCCTCACGGTATGGATTCACTTTTTTTTTGGCTTATGATGATAACCAGAGATAGGCTTCTAAGCAATGGCACTAACCCTGTAGGAAGCTAGTCCATACAGACCTATCCTAATAAAGTCCGTACGGACTTAGTTTAACAAAAGCAATAAGGTTTATACGTACCTAGTTCAACAAAGGCAATATGGTCCATACGGACAAGCACTACTGGCCCAAACCACCCTACCACGCCTATAGCCTAAGGTCCGTATGGTACATACCTAAGCCTACACCTACACCCACACGAACTTGCTAAAATCGGCCTAAAGACCTAGCCCAAACCTATAGATTAGTGGGAAAGTAGACCACATTAGTCCACACGGACTAAGGGACGAATCTTATATCAAATTCCTAGGCACAAGCTCACCACCCTAGAGGCTATAAATAACCCTTGGGATGTGTGAATAGTAGGAGGAGCTAAAAAAAGAGAGACTTAGAGGAAGCTTTCTAAAAAACATTATTCTAAAAGCACTCTAAGAAAACCCATTCTGTGAGTTTAGGAGAGGACTCCAAAAAGGATTTGCTCTACTAGTCCATTAACCCTTACTCAAAATTATTTTCTAAACCCTAACCTTTTGCCATTGTTCAAGAGTTCAATCACAAAGTAAGATCTAAGGCTCCTCATTGTATAGATTTTTGTTATTTTCATAGACCTAGGATCTCCAAGGATTGATCACAAGTGAGGTGATTCTACATAATCCCCACTTTGATCATAGGAGTAGTTTATCCTTTTAAGTTGTTCCATGTATAATTGATTGTTTTCATGTTATAAATATTCTGTAATTTTCATCCTTATTGCACGAACTTATTTGTAAGTATTCTAACATCCGCACGGACTTATCTTCTTTATATGTATATAATATGTAGTCCGCATGGACTTAGGGTTGATAACAATGTTTTATTCATCTTATGTGTCATGCTTTCATGTATTTCTATTTATCGCACTGACATCTTATGTGATATTCCTATGTATAATTATCTTATTTTCTAATATGTATATTGCTGAAATTGTTGTTCAGTCTACACGGACTCCCTCTCATAAGGAACATAGTTCATATGGATGATCTTGTTTCATCCTTGTGTATTCTATGTTATAAGTTTTCACAGACTCCCTCTCATGAGGAACATAATCCACGCGGACATTAACTTTGATTTCCAATTTTCACATGCTTTTGTATTTCTTGTCTTTTTTATGTATCCTTATAAATCTTTATTTGGTACTATTAACCTTCCCTTTTAAGTTGTATGCAAGTAACCCTTCTTACTAGAGTGGAGGTCTGGACGAACATATAACCCTTACAAGCAGTAGTCTACATGGACACTTGCTAGAGCTTTATGGAGTCCGCATGGACTTAATGTCGTATAGGCGGGACCAGTTTTATACTTTGGACTATTTCGTTTGGTTTTATATTATTTCTATTCCATTACTTATTTTGGGTTTATAATAGCTAGTTAATAACTTGTTTTACACGCCAAACACCTAAAACTTCACATCAAATGGTTTTCTACATAATTAAATGGTGTTTTCTTTAACAAATTGTATTTGAGTTTTCTTAATCAAAAGTCACAATAACAAAATGTATTTTAGTAAAAGCCAATCTCCTAGAGATAGTAGTTGGGCAATTACTGTCAATTTCTATGGAATTATGGGTAATTGTCAAGTCATACCACAACTAATGAATAACCCGCTTTTTGTAATTACAATTATACTTGTTGTATTCTTTAAATATCACAATTTACTCTTTATACATGAAAATGTGACATAAATACTTTAAATATAATGCATGCTTGCTTGATATGAGATTGATAAAAATTACAATATATAAAGAAGGCATATTATTCGGGTATAAATAAGATCTGAATTTTGAAGCGTTTTGGTATAGAAGATTAGAGGTCTTGGTGTAGAGTCTAGGTGGCGACTCCATTAACCAATCTCATCCCTAGTAAAAATATCATATTCTCTACACCATCGATTATGAATGAATTTTTGCATAGATTGAACCAAATCTAGTGATGCATCTGGAATGGTGAAGATGGATTAAGCTGAACTTGGTGATAAATCTAGAATGTTGAAAATGGATTGAACTAAATCTAATGATGCACCTAGAATGTTAAAGATAGATGGAGCTAAATTTTTTGATACATCTAAAATATTAAAGATAGATTAAACTAAATTTGGTGATGTGTCTTAAATGTTAAAGATAGACTAAATTGAATTTCGTGATGCATTCAAAATGTTGAAGATGGATTGAACCGAATCTAGTGATGCATCTAAAATGTTAAAGATGGGCTAAACTGAATTTGGTTATGTGTCTTAAATGTTAAAGATGGATTAAATCAAATCTAGTGATGTGTCTGGAAAGTTAAAGATAGACTAAACCAAATCTAGTGATACGTCTAGAATTTTGAAGATGGATTAATCCAAATTTGGTGATACATCTGAAATGTTGAAATAGACTGAACCAAATCTGGTGATGTACTATAGAAAACATGAGAATTAGTATCCACTTATAATGATGAATTTGTGATACATACTTTTGCTTTTAGTGTGTCTCTTGATATTGCATTTGGTTTTAAAGGAAGCTTATTTTCACCTTACTTGCATCATGTCATCTCCAAGAGTGCATGCATACAATATGCATGTGTGCTTTCATGTGCATACATGTATACTCGTGTATACACATGCAAGGTTTTTTTAGGCGGGTGCATACTTGTGTGCAAATGTGTATGAATGTTTATGAATGTGTGCTTGGGTGAATGATCAAATGTGTGGCATTACAATGCATGTTTATGTGAAAATGTGCATGCATGTTAGTTTGTAAGCGAATGTACATCTAATTGAATGTGCATTTATGATGAATATGACAACATGCACGTGTATGTGTTTATACGAACAATGACTATGGAACTAAATGCATGAATTAAATGTCCATATCTAGTGAATGAGCATGCTGATATTTTAGTGCCTAATTCTATCTAGATGTATGCATGCATGTTTGTAAACATATAGGCATACTTATGTAAACTATGTAATTAATGCATGGGTGGAATGTGCTTGTATACATTTTTTTGTGAACTTTGAAACTAATGCATATTTTGAATGTGCATATATGAATGGATGATAATAAAATGATAAATGTTTGTACTTAATAAATGTATGTATACTTAATAAATGAATGTGAATAAATGATGAATGTGCTGATATGCTTGTAACTAATTTTCTCTAAATGAATATCTTGAGTCCTATTATTCTTTTAACCTGATGCATGTGCTCTATATTAATCATTGATCCTTTTTTCAGAAGGCTTTTTAAGAAGGGCTCATTATTTGAACCTATTTTGCCTAATATGGAACTTTTGAGAGAGGAGGAGTAGGATTTAAGTTGTTTGCCCCTGGGTTATTATTTTCTTTGATAATTGGCCAAAATTTGAACCAATTGTAGCTTAGATTATTAGAAGACTAGAGAGTGCAAAGATCCTTTGTTGGAGGAGTTTACTTCCATTATGCCCTAACTTTTGCCTAGTCCACCTTTAAAAGAAGGTTTCACACTAGTGAGCTATGCCTTAATTTTTGCCTAATACATCTCCTGAAGAAAGTTTTCACACTAGTAGACTTTGTTTTAACTAATCCATATTTTCATGCTTAAGGATTAATTGGATCTAAACTTGCAATTTTTAGAATTCTTCCTGACTTGATATGGTTTAAAATTCATGTCATGGCTTGAAGTTCATATCTTGGCTGGTTATAGCTTAAAGCTTATGTCATGACTTGATATGGTTTGAACTTCATATTAAGGCTAACATGGCTTAGAACTTGTGTCATAGAAAGTTGATGGAGCTTCTTAAATCAATAGCTAATTTTTATGGGTGCTAGCCTCATACCCCTAGTATTTTAAAGCTTGATAGAACGTTATTCCTCATAATCTTTCCTAGTAGTGCATTGATAATATCCTTGTTATTAGCTAGTCTGTAGATTTTTTGACTAAATATTTTCTGTCAAGTTTCCCTAACTTTTCCCTAGGTTCATGCTCTTAATTGGTCAGCTTAGTAGGATTTATCACATTTATAAATGAGGACAATCATGGTTAAAGAAAGAGAACATTGGTGTTTAAGATGAATCATTTCCTCTTGTATTTTTTTAATGATTGACTTTTGAGCTTAAACTTTAATTTTTAAAAAGGAACCAAAGGAAGTAGTTTAGAACATTTAATGCTTCGAATAGTTTATGTAGATTTTCAAGCTTAGACTTAGAAGAAAAATGGCTTGAGAAAAGATATAGAGCTTTAGGCTATGTTTTTAGAGTTTTAACCTTCCAAAAAAGGGCAAGTTAATAGGATGTATTGTAATTTGATGGCTTTCCTTAAGTGTTCGATTAGACTTAGTTGCCTTTAGACTCTTTTTATTATTATTATTATTATTATTATTATTATTATCTCTTAACTCATCTTCAATGATATTTTTTATGCATTACAAGGAAAGATAGAATATTTGCACCTTAGAATTGAGCTTGGAAAATGTGGGCCACTCTTTAGAAAATTTTGAATTACGTTGCTATGATATGGATTAAGTTGTTGCTTTTTTCATCTGTTTAAGTTATCCATTTATGTTAAGGTTAAATGGAGTTTTGAAGAATTTTAATATAAAAAATCCTATGTGATGATAGCCATAGCATTATTGGTTCTGGAGATAATGTAAATACCTAATAATAAAATGTTTTAGTGAGGGCCTATATGTATTAACAAAAGAGTCTCCATAATCGATTTGTGCATGATTGGGCACTAATTTTAGTTTAGGATTAAGGGCCTGGGGTTGATCATGAATAGGGAAGGTTTTAGGCACCCTACCAAGCTAATTTATTTATGGTAAGATAATTATCATTTTTTTATCCAAGTAACTTTATTTAGGATAATATATTTATTGTTTCTTTAAATATTGAATTTGAACAGAGGCTAGTTGTAGGATTTTGATACCTCATGCATAATGGAAACTAAAATGGTCTTAATCTCCAAACATAGGGTGGGAGGTCAAAAAAAGAAAATTAAAAATTTTAGTACAATCCGTTGAAAAAAGATTACCTTTTTCTTCTAACTGAGTCTTTTTCTTGACTTTTCTTCATACTAGGTTGTTCAAACCACAATGGTCCACTTCTAGAACTCCTTCAAGGTAATCCAAGTGAGAATACAAGTCCAAGAACTATCTAAGAGCAATAATAGTAGTTAGCTCCTTAGAGGTTAGTAAATGAGGCAGCTATGGTTGTAGAGAGAAAAAGATGAAGCAGAAAAGTGTTATTTTCCTTCTTTATTATGTTGGTAGAACTCTTAAAGGTGATTTTTATATTCAATTTTTTTTAAATCTAGGTCAGAATAATAGTCCTTTGAACTCTTAAAAGATTGACTTAATTGGATCTATTTAAACTTACTTTAATGAGCCCTTTTTTTGCTCTATGCATATAGGGCTTTTCTATTCTATTTATATAGGCCTTTTTTGCTTCTTGGACCCCAAGCCTAGTAAGCCTTTTATTTTTCTTCCATAAACCTCAAAGACATCTCAATTCATTAAATATCATGCTTTTTTACTTAGAACCCAAATTCTATATGTATATGACCCTTTGAGCATCTGAAACACGTTGGCAGTAGATAAGTGAATCAAAATTCTAATAGAATTGGGATTATGTGATTTCAACTTCTTGAAATAATTATTAATTATCAATTAGTAAATTCAATTAAGTATAAGTCAAGAGCGACATCTAACCATGTACCATGAATAACCAAGTGTCAGAAGGTCAGTGGTTTAACCATTTTGCCCTTCTATATATAGTTACCGTGCAATTACTCCTTTCACTACACTTTATCTCATTTAGCTTTAACTATGGACTTGTGTCAACTTAATATTTAATTAATTATGTTTAATCAAGCACAAAATATCTTAATTTTAATATTCAATTCTTTGTTCCAAAAATTCCCTTATGAATCTCATTCACACTTGCATCTTACTTTGGCCAAAGATTTTTGAGTAAAGATTTATATTAGAACTGTGAGATAAACTTCCTATTATAATCTATGATAGTGAATCCTTTATTGATCACTCAACTTTCTTTAAGTATCTCATGCTATACCTTTTAGCTATATGTACTTCATGGTGAAGTAAAAGCACTAAAATCAAAGTGTAACACTTAATACCTAAGATACCTTAGTAATCTTAAGTCTAAGAATACTTGCACCACTAATATGATTAGATGTTTTCACTGACATAGATTATGTATCCATGTGTAGATCTCATGTTGGAACTCAAATGAACTTATTTCTCAAACAAGCATCCATATGTTAACCCTAAGCATCACCATGCCTATAACTTGTAAGAACAACTGCGTGACCTAGTTTTTTTAACACTATGACTAGGGATAATATTGGTATTATCACATTTGCATGCAATTAGAATCTCACATCATGAACTCTTCATGATTTCCTCTGCAGTATGATTTTATTCTAAGGACTTTATTACAATGTTTAAGATAATTATCAAGAAAATGAATTACCATAAGCTATAAGTAACAAAAAAAATGCCTTTTATTAATAAACGTTTAATGTACATAAGATATCCCTATTACATGTGTGCTCTAGGGCATAGAACTAATACTAGTATTATACATGATGCTTGATATAACATGCTAAGCGTATGTATGATATGGTGCATGATTTTAAGTACAAAAATGTAACATGGTTACTACGTTAGTGTATTATATTACTATACATGGACAAGTATGATGCATGTCTAATACTATAAGAAGCATGTTATTCACATGTACAATATTACTACATGGATAAAGGTAAGAACCAAGAATGATGCATATTAGTGAATACCAAGACAAACATAAGCAATAAGCCTTCCAACCTTATTCCTCCCACATATGGTCTAAGCAATCTTTCCTAGGTAGGCTTACCTAATTATGAATAGGGGATAATTAAGTTCGAATATGGGCCAAATTAGACCTAATGACCTCTTGTATTGAAAGCATATATGAAAATAATGGTTCATAACATTTAAGTCTTTTTTGAGGTGAAATTAGGCTAGACTCATTCCAGATAAGTGGCACAATGGGTTTGGCCCCACTTTAAATGAGGTAAATATAACAGGCCCACAACATATTCACAATACAATCACATGCATTTAGGGTTATACAACTTAAGAGAAGTTGCTAAGCTTAACTATATGGGCTTCACAGTTTGGTTAGAAAAGTCTTAAAGCTCCCATAAGCAAGGGTCCCTCTTAATGAGTTTTCCTAATCAAGGGTAAAGCAACTTGTTAGTTCATCATTTGATATACTTAAAGATATAAGGCTAGTAAATGATTGATATTCTAGCAATTCTCGAAATTTGAGTGAAAAATGGGTTCTTATTTTACAACAACATACAAGGTAATAAGGATACGGTTTATAAAAGATGCCACACATGAGACTAATAAAAATTAAAATATTAGAAGGTATTTTATTTTAGCACTTTCAATTTAGTTCTTAACCCCAGTGGAGTTACCATTATAGACAGATAAGGCTATTTGATGGAGTCACCACCTAGCTCTACATTAGGGCTTATTAATCTTTTGCTCAGAAAGGGTTCAAAATTAATATCTTATTTATGCCTTTAAAATATACCTATTTTATATTCTAATATTTATCAATCCCGTATCATGCAAGCAAGCAAATAAATTAAATCATCCATGTCACCTTTGCATACAATAATTAAAAAAATACATCATAAATAAATAGATATAATTATATGTATATACATAAAATGAGTTATCCATTATTTATTTTTTAACAACACGATTATCCATAATTCCATAGAAATTAGTGGTAATTGCCTAACTCTTATCTTTAGGAGATTGGCCTTTATTAATACATTTTTTATGGTGACTTTTATTAAGGAAAAATCAAAAGCCATTTTATTAAGAAAATACTAATTAATTATTTAGAAAAATCATTAATATGAGTTGTTATTTTATGTGTAAAATGAGTTTAAATAAACTATGTATTACAATGAAAATAGAAAAGGTACATATAATAAGTACAAACCAAAATAAGTAAAACACCTAACAAAATAAGCCTCAGTTGAATGTCGTCAAGTCTATGTGAACTTGAGTGAGCTTTCTTGATAGGTCGATGCGGACTACCTAAAATAAGTCCATGCGAACCACCAATCTGATGTGGAAGACCCAAACTTGCACAAATAAAGTAAAACAGTTCAAATAACAATGAGAGGTTCATGGGGACCTTATAACAACATAATATCATATGATAATAGCGCATACAAAGAACACATGAATGATCATGGCTATCAATAGAACTTGCATAACTAGTTATTATCATAATTAATATTAGCTGTTAAAATGAATAGCAGTTCAAACAACATAGATTATTTTAATTGGAAATACGTCTGTGCAGACTACATTAAGAAATTTCAGTTAAATAATATATCTGTATGGACTTGATTCCTTATGAAAGAAGGTCCATATGAACTATGTATTCAATCCAAAATACCAATTTTAGTTACAAAATGATTCAAACTTGCAAACAAACATGTATAATAGTAACCTACTCTTATAATTAGGGTGGATATTACAATGGATTGCCTCATATAGCTAATTAAACTGTAGAGATGATTAGTTCATAATTAAAGTAAAGAAAATGATAAGGATAATGGCTTTAGTTTTACCTATTGATTAATGCACCAAGCAACATGAAAAAGGTTAGGTTTCAGATAGAATTATGACTTTACCAAAGGCTAAGGATTTGTTAAATTTCTTTCGCGATAGAGTTTTCTTAAGTGAATTCAAGATATCAAATTAGGTTCATCAAAGGAGTTTATATAGGCCTCTGGTAAGGTATTCCTATTCAACTGAATAAGAAGCCTTATTAGAATAAGAAATAAAGCTCGAATAGGAAAACTAGAATTTTGGAAGTTTTTCAGACTAAGGTCCTTATGGGCAATAGGGTAAGGATGTGGTCTATGTAGACAAAGGGTTGGTTCTTTTAGGTCTATGGTTTGTTAGTCTGTGTCGATGTTAGGCTAAAAGGTTTGTGTGGGCTAGCTATCGTTTTAGTCTTTGAGGACTAGGGTTTTGGCTTTTTACTTAGGCCTATCTCTAGCAACATCATAAGCCTAAAAACATAGGTGCTTATAGAAGGTTCCACTTTCGTTTTACTTAAACTAGCTATTTTTATTTTAAAAAAAATTTGCATTTTAGTGAAAGCTCTCTCAAAGATATAGCAATTATATTTAATTATCAAAATTTTGCAATAAAATGAAATGAAAATGATATTCTTAGACAGTCTAAATGCAGGTCCAATTTTAACTTAATAATCTCTATTGGTGGTGATTCAAGGTTTTAAAAATTAAGAATTTTTCTTAATCATGAGTTTAATCTTCACAAAAAAGGTTCATTTTATGTTGATTGATTCCATTTTCCTATGTTTTCTAGTTTAATTTTATATGAAAAGTGAATAAGACTAAAGTAAAATGATTACTAAATCTTAAGGATTTTTTGGTTGTTTATCAGCTCTAATAAGGCTTACAATATAACTCAAAATAAAAAATTTGTGGAAAGTTTGTAAAAAACTCATAAGAGAATATGAATCAAAAATCAAATCATGGACTCCATTAAATCTAACCTCTTACCCTAAGATCTATGGCAAAAGGCTTACGCTAACTAGACATAAGCGTTTTCCTTTAATGGATGACTAACCTAGAAAATGCTTTTAAATGATAGATTAAGTATGATTTAGGCTTCAAGAATATTAGTATTTCACCTTAGGATTTAATCCCTTCAATAAGGATCTTTAAATACTTATCTCGCGATGAAAATACATCAAATAACCGCATATCACACTCCTCAACTCTCAGTCACTATGGAGTCATTTTTCATAGCAAAATCTAATTTTGCGACCACTAATCTTTATAAATAAAAGGTCAGAAAGAACCTAAACCTGTCTCTGCAAACATATCATGGAAAAGAAAGAATAATGTTATGTATTAAAATTTATCAAAACCAAGCAAAAAAGTAAAAGATTTAAATAACCCACTTTGGCAGTTATATATTTTAATTTATTTAATATTTGTAGAGAAGTCATACGTATCGTTAAATGATAAAAATAGTAACAGGTAAGAGGTTGTTAGGATAATCCGGGCACTATATGAAAAAAAGAAAAAGTTAAAATATACCCTTTTTTTCCTTTTCTCTTTCATCTCTCTCCTCTCTCTTTCTTTTTTTCTTCCTTTTCCCACTTCTATTCTCCTCTAACCATGGTCACTAACCACCTCTCACTGGGCTTCAATTGATACTTTAGTCACTATCTATTACCATCATTTGCTTCCATTTTCTTCCCTTTTTACTTTTATTCTTCCTTTTCCCTTAACCTTTCTTCCCCCACCATGGCTTAGCTACTCATTATCTGTTTCCCTTCTCAGTGCCTCTTATTGGGCTTTTGTCCATACCTCAGTGACAATCTCTTATCATTGTTTGCAACCATTTTCCCCTTTTTTTCGCTTTCTTCTTCCTTTACCCTTCACCTCTATTTCCTCTACCATGGCTTGGCTACCCATTCATCCATCTGTCTTCTCTTTGGTGCCTCTAAAACACCCCTCACTCGACCTCTATACAAATCTGAGTGGAGGATGCTACACAACCCGATGTCATTGCTTAAACCTCCACTTAATCATATTATTATTGTCTTTACTTATTTTACAAGATTATTGTTGCACCTAGGTTTTATTTATCAGTGGTGATTTTAAATTTTTATTTCACTGTAATTAGAAATTTAGATAAACCTAGGTGATTTGAGGATGAGAGTCACTACAAACTGATTTAAATACAGTTAGGCATCGAATGATTTAGTCTGTGCATACGGGTTCGGGTTTAGTTACCAGAAGGAAGGTATTAGGCATCCTATAGCATTTTTTACATGATGGGATCATTTATTTATTCTTAATTATATATACTCATTAATTTAATTGTATTTTTATTTAGATACTACATGCCTTCAATTTTTACATTGATATTTTAATACTAGCAATGTTTAAATTAAACTTACATGACCGTATTATTTACAAATTTCAAGTGATAAGGCTTTATTTGAAATTATATATTTTCTTACATAAAATCTCAAGATTTAATTTCTTTTTATTTGGTGAATTTATTATTTCTATTCGGATCAATAATATAAAAGATTTAAGTATTTTGAATTTATAAATTAAAATAATAGCTAATTCTTGCTAATTATCATTTATAATAATTTTAATTAATGATTTATATATAAATTTGATTGATATTTTGTAAAGGATTAAATAGACCTTTTAGCGTTTCTTTTATTCTAATATACTTAATTTAAACACTTTTCTTATATTATTAGGTTAAATACTATTTGTTGCACCAAGGCCTTAACACGGTGGCGTACTTTTAAAATTAGTCTCTCAATGATTTAAAATTTAGATATATCTAGGGAATTTGAGAATTGGAGTTGTCACCAATTGTGATAAGTGCGATTGGACACTAAATTTAGTATGTGACTATGGGTTCGGGGTTATTTTGGCATAAGGAAGGTGTTAGGCACCCTATGTTATTTTGTTACATAACATTTATTTATGTTAAAAACATTTCGAAATTTGATTAATTATTTTTATTATTTCTTTAAATTTGGGATTCTCACATTTTTCTTTAAAAAAATATTCATTATACCTTAAAATTACTATAACCTTTATTTTTTTTATGATCATTGTATTATTGACTGATTAATTTAATTAATTTTATATTGTATAAAATTTAAATGTCAACTGAACAATTGGTCATGAATACCATCTATGTTATAAGATTATCATAAAAATGTCTTTGTCCATTTTTATATAATACTTATAAATGCACTATTAAATTAATTTGAATACATGTATATATTAAACATACTATGTTAGCCTAATTATGAATTTTCTATTATATTCTCCTATTATTTCGAACAATCTGATATTTTATAATTAATTGTTTTATTATTATTCTTTCGAATACCAATGATAATGAGCTAAATAATATTAATAAAACATTTATTGTAACTTTAAATGTTTTAATCGAACCTAATGGCTCATTACCCATTCTTTATTATGAATTTTCTCTGCAAGAGATTTTTTTTATACATATATTCGATACTTTAGAGATATCATTTCCTTTCATTTGCTTATTTATTATCTATTTTTGTTCATCTAAATGCGATAACT